>BLSH010431245.1:1252459-1272054 GCA_018402905.1 Glandirana rugosa
GTTTTTAGTGAGTTAAAAAAAAAGAGAAAAAAAGTCCAATATAAAATTCCTTTTATCCTTGTTTTGTCTATAAACCATCTTCCTGATCCCGACGAGGGACAAAGAGTTGGTGTAAAGAAAGTATACAACCAAATGTACAATTGATTACAATAAAATACGGTTTCCCTATAACTCGTTCACCTCTCGGATTCCAACCTCGTGGCGCAGGTTTTTATACTTAGGTTCTTTGTTTTTTCTTCCCCTTTGGAGTTTTGCTCCCAGGGTTCCTGAAATTTCCACGAGGCATTATTATGAGGTTTGATGTGTTTAATAAACCATTTAGATTTTTTTACCAAATAATTTGTGTAGTTTGGAGTATTATTACGGAGCACCTTTAAAGTCCTTGGGACCCTCGTTTTGAGGTTTCCCCTTCTTTTTTGTTTCTTGGATTCATATTTTTGGACGCGGTGCTCCAACCTTAGGCTCTCCACTTGCTCAATATCCCTTTGGCATAAAATAACATTAGTTAACATGTAAACCAACATATGAAAGAAATGTGGTTGAGAAACAGGGAGCAGCCCTAGTCCTTCTACCAAATATCTGTTTTGTTCCTATTTTCCTTAAAATATAACCTGAAAAAAAGAGAAAAAAAAATTGAGTGATTTTTGCCTAGGCAGCAGAAAAATGTAATGTGATCAGTGAGTAAGGAAATGTGTTGTCTCGTAATATTCCTTCCTTACTGAACTGAATATGGTTCTTCATCACTGACTATGGGCACAAAATTAAATTATGTTATTCTGAATGCGGTAAGAGTTTTTCTTTTTACTCACTTTCTAGAAACACTGGGTGTGCCCTTGCGGTTTACAACATGAACATTTAGACTCATAATAAAGCACCACAGCAGAATGTAGTCATTGTATTTGGTCATTCTTAAATTTTTCTCCAGGAATGAAATCTGAATAAAAAAACTGTTAATGGTTTGCTCCTTGGTTTATTTCCTATATATTTCTTTAGTTGTAACCTGGTACTTAAATCAGACACATAGAGCTATGCTATGGCCACCACTAGCAACATGTAACTGTTATTTATCTGAGTGGTATAAAGCCCATTATATAAAATGGGAAGCATGACAAAACACAAACAAGTGAATGAGTGAAATACTAGTTGCTAGTGCTTAACTCCAGGACAACCATTGGTAAATGCAGGGCCTCTATAAGTAGGTATTGTAGGATTCAATTCTGCTACCACCTGGCTTAGGAGTAGGAAATGCTAAAGTCCTAAAAACCTGACATGTCCCTGCACACTTTTTAAAAATAGATGGGGGGGGGGGGGGTCCTTTCCAGAATATAAAAACAAGATACCTATAGCTTAAATCTTTTGCAAAGGCAATTATTTTCAAATAAAAACATGTTATACTTATCTACTCTGTGAAATAGTATTGCATAGAGCAGCCCTGATTCTCCTCTTCTGGAGTCCCCCGATGGTGCTGCAGGCTCCTCCTCTTCTTAGTGTGCCACCATAGAAAGCTGCTTCCTATGGGGGCACACCTATGGGCTTGCTCCAAAGCCAGGCTGTGTGTGTCTAGCCTCAGCCAATCAGAAGAAGCACAAGCCCAACGTTTGCGCCGAGCACGCACACAGCACGAGGTTACAGATAAGAAAGTGTCAAGAAATCATGCTGTATTAGAGGTGGTGGATGACAAGCTCTGCATTAAACCAATACATGTGAATCCTTGTTTTTATCAAGCCTCTCACAAGGGCGCCTTTATACCTTTGAAAAGAGATGAATGGTGCTGTCTGCACTCTGGCGACTGCATTTCACTCTTGCCTGAAAAATACTCTTTTTGGGTCATTGCACAACATCCTTCACATGAGGCAACAATAAGTCCCCCTCTCATTTTATATCACCCCCGCTCCCTTGAGGCCCGCTAATCGGTTCCACCTCTGCCAGAGGAAATGCCAGCCGCCCAGAGGATATCGGCAATGGCAAGTACTTTTGATCCCTGTAATGGGGATCAATTGGTTCTGGTGATTAGGGTGTGACACCGGGTGTTTGGTGAAGGAGCTTGATCTTTGAAACATCATCATCTACTGGTCTAGGATACTGGATGATCTAGCATACCTCCACATTGGAATACAGCCATTGGGTCTATTGAACTTATATATATATATATATATATATATATATATATATATATATATATATACATATATATTTTGTTTACGCATCATCCAAGTTAAATTATTTGGATCAAGTACATGCACTTTGGACTTATACTTTTTTCCACTATTTGCCTTTTTTTGCACTATTGCATATTTGAGATCATTTGCATTGTAATTTGGGATTGCATATATTTGTCATTTGATATTTGCTATTGGCACATACCTATTTGTGAAATTTTGCACTATATGAATTTTAGTTTTTGCACACATATACAGTATATCTTTGCATTCTTTTGAATGCTAGTCGCTTTCGACTCTGGGATTGCTTACACTTGTTATTTGCTGTTATATATATATATATATATATATATCCAAATCCACTTGTAAAGTTTTGCACAGTATTTATTTTGTCTGCATACAACAACCTTTGCACTTTTATGTGGTAGCGCGGTCTAATTAACTCTGCACAATGAGAAAGTATTGAAGCAGCTGGATCAGCAAGACTGCTAGGCCAACTTCAATTACAAGGTTCTCTTTTTTTTAACAAGATAGATACATGACAAATCCAAGCATAGCAGGATCACTGAATTAACTTTTTTTCACACATTAAGCTCAATTGACAAAACTGTGACACAAGAATATGGCTCTCTAATTTAGCCAGTGCTCACTGACTAGACTCAGCTAAATAGGTAATAACAGACACGTTGTTTATAGTATATTTATTCTGGTGTGTTGGCTTTGTGAATTGAGCCTCATAAACCTACCATGAACTGTATCAGCTCACCAAAGGCCTAATTTGAGGACACATTGGAAAAATCTAGGGTCTGTCTTCCTTCTGCAAAGCTATTCCTTCACACAACACAGGAATTTCATTTCCAGCAAGATAGTGCTAGTTACCATGTGGCCAAGACTGTAAAGCACTGGTTTTCATCCGCCTCAAGTTAATGTTATTGACTGGCCAGGAAACAGCCTGGCCTAACCTCCATTTAAAACCTCTGGGCAAGACTAAAATGTGGTATTGGAAAAGAAAGTCCAAGAAACAAACACACACTCATATAATGTATAATAAAGTGCTGGTATCATATTATTACACCAGAAGAACTTAAACATGTAGTACATTTTATGCCAGAAAAGTGCAAAGCTGTTATTGCTTCTAAAGTCTATCCAACAGCTAGTAACATTTTGGTACATAAAAGAATGTATCATTCCTATATAAATAGTATTTAATTGCATCCAGAATTACATTTGGAATAAGATTATATATAACATGATCAGCTTCAGGGCTTTTTAGAGCAAATATATAACTCCAAATTAAACAAATCCTACATTTTTCAGGTGTCCACAATTGTGGCCAGTGGCATATATTTAGTGCTTATATCTATACAGGCAATTTTATTGTCACGTGAAATGCTGTTTTTTTTGTAATACATGACATAATTTATACCTTTCTGGAAAAAATTAAGTTTAGCATTTTTGGAAGGGAAAAGGGAACCTCCCTCCTGCTGATGACTGCCAAAGTGATGCATCCTAGAATTCTATTTATTTTCCATGGCTTTGCCACGCTGTTTGCTTATTTTGCAATCATCTGAAATAAGCACCCCCAAATCTTTTTTCTCTGTAGTACTGGTCAACACTGTAACCCCAAATGTGTACTCTGTCAATGGATCCTTTTTTTCCCTTGACTTTCTCATTATTTTACATTTAGAAATATTGAACTGCAGTTTCCACCGTTTTAACCAATCTTCCAACAATGCCAATTCATGTTCCATGTTACAGACACCTCCAGAGATGTCAATCCTATTGCAATCAATCATATTGCACTCTTTTGTGTAATCAACAAAAGGACATACCTTACCCAACAGCCCTTTAGACCCCAACAACCCTTACATATAAATTACATAGAACAGGGCCCTAGTATGGAGCCTTGCAGTGCGCCACTAGTGACTGGTCTCTGTTCTTAATCTTTTTGCCTTTCTGATTACTCTCAACTGGCACTTTAGGCTAAGCCTCAGCAAAATCGCTATTGTGAACTGTCTTATCTGCCATTTGTAATTCTATTTAGTCACTTTCTGATTCATGCATCTTTGCCAGAAAGCACATGCAGGAGGGTGGCACCACTTTCTCTGGTTGAGGTAAGAGATACAGTTGTGGTGCCTCCCCTCCCTCAGTCCTCTGATTGAACAATGAAGGAGCAGCAAGTCAATGATATGTCATCAAGTCTGCTCTCCTCCTGTCAGTGTGTTCCCCATAAGCACATGTAGATGCTGCAGAACATTATTAGCTCCCAGTGCTGCCCCTCCCTTTTCCATTATTGCTATATAGGGATTGACAAATGGCTTATACAGGTTCAGGTATTGTAGTAGTTATATGCACAGAGCAGCCCAGATCCTCCTCTTCTCGGGTCCCTCTTCAGTGCTTCTCTCCCCTCCCTCCTGTTGAGTGCCCCCACAGCAAGCAGCTTGCTATGAGGACACCCGAGCCAAGCTGCAGCTCCCTGTATCCATTCAGACATGGAGCCCCGACATGTCCCACCCTCTCTCTCCCCTGCTTGGCTAGCTGACTTTGATTGACAGCAGCGGGAGCCAATGGCGCCATGCTGTTGTTTCAGCCAATGAGCAGGGGAGTCCCAGACAGCTGAGTCTCTCGTGCAACATCGCTAGATTTAGATGGACCTCAGGTAAGTATTAGGACGGCTGAGGGGAGCTACTGCACACAGAAGGTTTTTTATCTTAATGCATAGAATGCATTATTATAAAAAAAAACTTCTGCCTTTACAACTGTAGCCATGTGCCCCCTCAGGGGTGGCTGGTAGTTGTGGTTCACCTTTCTGCTGCCCTCAATCACACCATATCTCACAGAACCGGCCGGCACTGATTTTTGGTTGTTTTATTTAGGGTATTAACTTGGATGGGGAAAAGGGTAGCTGTGGGATGCCCCAACGAATTGGTTTTCTGACCCTCTATATACACGACTGTATATACACACTTCTACTTCCTCCAGCACTACACTTGCTGACTGTTACTCTTCTCACTTCTCTCCAGCACTTCACTTAGTTTCCTGGCTTGAAAGGAAATGTATCAGGCCTACTTGACTCCTCTTCCTTCACCACAGCTAGCACATGGTGAGACCTGCACTTCAGTCAGCAGGACCTCCAAACCACCCATTACAGGCCAGGATCAGGGACCCCTCAAGTGTATCTAAGTACAGTAGTGCTAGCTGGGCCTTTGAAAGACTACAACTTCCAGCCCATCCCTCTTCCAGGTCACACTGGCCTGCTTTCCTTTCAGAGACACTCCTTCCCCTGACAGGCTCCTGAGACCTCCACAGACCGTCCACTATTCCTCTCCCAGCCTGCTCCAGCCTTGTCTTCCAGCTCCCAGGGTCTGTCATTCACTGGCTCCAGTGGATACTTTAAAGTGTTCTCAGTAGCACCTCTGCTCTTCTCCTGTTCCCCTGTGCTGCTCCAGGAATCAACTCCTCTCCTGGCCTCACCCGAACCTCAAGGCCTCAAGGTCACCCCCCCAGACTGTAGCTCCCTCCTGGCTAGAGGCCTCCACAGCACCTCTGCTACATCTTCGCCACTTCTACCCGAACCCTCCTCCCCCTGCTGGGCAGATCACCGTATTTAAGGAGGCCTGCCCCCTGCCAATCCTAGTTGGGGATTAGTCAGGGCTCCTTAACATACAGCAGAAAGTGACGCTCCTCATCTATCCCCTCTTTCCAGCAATTTCTGGAACCAAAGGGGAGAAGTATCCAAGGGATGTCCCTTCCTGTAAACTCCAGCCTTACTCTGAACCCCTCCCATGCCCAGATCAAAACACAGAGGCCCGCACTTTATGTCAGGCCTGACTAAATTTTGCCTCTCCTAGCAAAAAAACCTCTCTACAAAAACACCTACACTATGGGGGCGCTACACTCACCCCCCCTAAACATCAGCTTGTCCCCAGCTGAAATTTACAAAAATAGTTCCTGAGCCCAGGAGCAGGGCATCCCAAAGTCAAAATTGGGAGGGGATAAGGGAACAAACTTGGAGAGGGGACATACAAAACTGTACAAATAATTTAGGTACAAAAATATATCACTTCCATTTCTGTAAATTATTTACACTATACAGTTTATTACACTCCTGGCTACAGGTCCCTGCAGCTAACCACACACTGAAATACTATACAATTTTGAGCCAGAGCACTTCCCCCTAGAGAAAAGTTCTCCACTCACCTGTTTGGTAATAGGAAGTTGATGTTAATCTTGACTCTCGACGGATGGGGATGAACAGCCGTTCCATCCCAGGAATCCTAAGAGAAGGGAAAACACAACTAACTAAAACTAACTAAACCAAACATGTTTATTGAGAGAGGGTTATCAACCTCTCAGTAGAACAACATATCACATGTTAACTTGCACTCCTTCTTCACTTGTCTGCCCTGTCAGCGAGAGATTATGATCCCGCTGCAGGAGCAGAAAGATAAAGAAAAAAAAAACACAGTCCACCAATAAAGTCTCTCTTTTTTTTTCTTTTACAGAACAAGTAATGGGACAAGTTTCACTCCAGTGTTCTTTCAGTGGGCAAGTCTCTTCCACTGGGCACAGGGTGGCAGGCTGACTAATCCAGCAGTTTAGTAGAATTGGTACGCTCTGCTACTTCACCAGCAGTCTCTGGAGTGTACCTACATTAACTGTGGCCCCACAGTCTTTTAAATGTAATAATGGGGATCAGGCAACCTCTTTCAACCTCCCCCTTCCTCCCGAACAGATATAGAAAAGCTCCTTGTGGGTTGATTGGACTTAATCACAACAGTCCCTCCTGATAGCACACCCAAGACTCCAGTCCTTTTTCAGTTCCAAGAACCTCTCCCAACAGCTGCTATCAGGTCCCCGCAAAGGTTTTGGCACATGTAAGTAGTCCCAGGTCATGCTGTCCTCCCACTCCTCCCTAGAGTTTTCGACAATGTCTGTGACGTGGGGTGGGATGTAGGTATAGTCCAGGCCCCACTCCAGAGCAGCTCGCCTATGAACTTCCGGGAGACTTTTTATTTAGGGGATTAACTTGAATGGGGAAAAGGATAACTGTGGGTAACTACTTCCTCCAGCACTTCACTTGCTGACCGTTACACTTCTCTCCAGCACGTCACTTAGTTTCTCGGCCGGAAAGGAAATTTGTCAGGCCTACCTGACTCCTCTTCCTTCAACACAGCTAGTACATTGCGAGGCCTGCACTTCAGTCAGCAGGACCTCCAAACCACCCATTACAGGCCAGGGTCAGGGCCCCTCAAGTATAGCTAAGTATGTTAGTGCTAGCTGGGCCTTTGATGCACTACAACTCTCAGCCCATCCCTCTTCCAGGTCACAAGCCTGCTTTCCTTTCAGTGACACTCCTTCCCCTGACTGGCTCCTGAGACCTCCACAGACCTTCCACTATTCCTCTCCCAGCCTGATCCAGCCTTGTCTTCCAGCTCCCAGGGTCTGTCACTCACCGACTCCAGTGGAATGTGTCCTCAGTAGCACCTCTGCTGTTCTCCTGTTCCCCTGTGCTGCTCCAGGAATCAACTCGCACCCATAACCTCAAGGCCTCAAGGTCACCAGCCCAGACTGGGGGATCCCTCCTGGGTAGAGGCCTCCACAGCACCTCTGCTACATATTCACCACTTCCACCCAAACTCTCCTCCCCCTACTGGGCAGATCACTGTATTTAAGGAGACCTGCCCCCTGCCAGTCCTAGTTCGGGATCGGCCAGGGATCCTTAACATATAGCAGAAAGTGACACTCCTCATCCATCCTCCCTTTCCAGCACTTTCTGGAACCAAAGGGGAGAAGTACCCAAGGGGTGTGCTTTCCTGTAATCTCCAGCCTCACTCTGAGCCACTCCCATGCCCAGATCAAAACACCCAGATCAAAATGCCTACACTATGGGAGCACTACACAACCATTTTAATTACCACAAAGTTGCCTCAGAGATGATGCAGATGATCAGCTGTAATGAGATGCAACAAAGGATAAAAAGATTAAAAAAAAAATACTGAAAAAAAAAGAAATGCTGGCAGGTGCGTGCGTGTAAAGTTTTGTAAAACACTATGGTAACATTTTATTTCATTATGTATTTTATCTGATATAGATGGATTTTTACCAAACCAACAATTAGACATTGTTAATCATTTTTATTTATTGTTTTTTACAATAAGGGAACATGTATAAGCTCATGTAAGGCAACATGTATAAAGTGGACTTGCCGACCGCTTGCATACTCTTACTGCGGCAAAGTGGCTCCGCTACGCGAATCGCCGTATACAAATGGTGATTCGCACAGCCGCAGTTGTGGGTGGCCGCACGCCGCCAGCGGCGCGCTCTCATGCCCGCTGTACACTTCGTGAGTATGGCCGCAGTTTGGGTGGACTCGATGTCCGCCGGCGACCCGCGATCGGCTACTACAGAGGAAGAATGGGGACCCGCCGATGTAAACACAAAGGTTCCCTGTTCGGACAAGGGACACGACAGTGATCTACTGATCCATATAATCGGGATCAGTTAGCTCTGTCATGCCCCTGCCAGCCCAGCCCCCACACAGTTAGAACACGGTGAGGAACATATTTAACCCCTTGATTGCCCCCTTACAGGTTAACCCCTTCCCTGCCAATGACATTTACACAGTAATCAGTGTCTATTTTTAGCCTTGATCGCTGTATAAATGCCAATGGTCCCAAAAAAGTGTCAAAAGTGTCCGATCTGTCTGCCGCAATATCACAGTCCCGATAAAAATCATAGATCGACTCCATTATTAGTAAAAAAAAATAAATAAATAATAAAAATGCCATAAATCAATTCTCATAAGTTGTAGACGCGATAATTTTTGCGCAAACCAAACAATAAACGCTTTTTCGATTTTATGTACCAAAAATATGTAGAAGAATACATTTTGGCCTAAACTGATGAATACATTTTTTTTTATTTTTATTTTTTGAATATGTACTATAGAAAAGTAAAACATTGGTTTTTTTTCAAAATTGTCGCTTTTTTATTTATAGCACAAAAAATAAAAAATGCAGAGGTGACCAAATACCACCAAAAGAAAGCTCTAATTGTGGGAAAAAAAGGGCATCCATTTTGCTTGGGTACAAATCGCATGACTGCGCAATTGTCAGTTAAAACAATGCAGTATCGAATCGCAAAGAGTGCTCTGGTCGGGAAGGGGGCAAATCCTTCCGGGGCTCAGGTGGTTAAAGCAGAGTTCCACTGTTTTAAAAGTCAGCAGCTACAAAAAGTGTAGCTGTTAACTTTTAACAATCAGACACTCACCTGTCGCCCTCTCCTTTGTATGGCACTGGCATAACAAGTGTGGGCCATGCTACGCACTGTGAATGGCCGGGCAATCTTCTGAGACCTGTGACGTGTCCCAGAAGATTGCCGGGAAGGAGGGGGAGAGGTGAACGTCCTTCCGGCTCCGCGGCTCCAGGACAGGAAGTGGGAGCTGGATACCTGTAAAAAACAGGTATTCACCCCCAAAAAAATTACATGTCGATTGTGGCATGTCAGGGGGTCACCGACACTTAAAGAGGAAGTTCCACTTTTGTGTGGAATTCCACTTTAACCACTTCACCCCCGGAAGGATTTCCCACTGTAGGACCAGAACACTTTTTGTGAGTCTGCACTGCGTCGCTTTAACTGACAATTGCGTGGTCATGTGATGTGCCCAAACAAAATCTGCTTCCTTTTTTTCCCAAAAAAAGAGCTTTCTTTTGGTGGTATTTGATCACTTCTGCGTCATTTCTGAGCACCGCTATAAACAAAAAAAAGAGCGACAATTTTGCGAAAAAAACAATATTTCTTACTTTTTGCTAAAATACATATCTAAAAAAATAATAAAATGAAATAACAAATTTATTCATCGGTTTTGGCCGATTTATATTCTTCTACATATTTTTGGATAAAAAATCGCAATCGGCGTTTATTGATTGGTTGCCGCGTTTATAAACCATGAGAATTAATTTCTGCCGTTTTTAACATTTTTTCTTTTTACTGGTAATGGTGAAGATTTACATCAGCGGTTCCCCGTTTTTCAGTCGTGGCCAGCCATCACAGCTCGCCGGCGGACATCGGGTCCGCCTGAGCTGCGAGCACACTCCTGCAGAGTGCGGCGGGCACGTTTATAGACTGCGATTCGCGCAGCTGCGCCACTCTGCAGCAGTAAATACATGTAACGCGGTCAGGAACCGGTTATATAGTGTTTTTGGGTTTGTGATACTCGGATGCAATGTAGTTCCACTTTAAGCATTAGGTCATATGACAAGGGGATCTGAGTTCTGATTGGCTGATTCACCTCTTTTTGCAGTGACCATGTGCAGTGAAGGGAGCTAGGACGCGGCAGCATTTCAGCTTTACTTTTACTCTTTTTTTTCTCTATTCTCAGCAAGCCTGTAGATATACCTTTATGGTATGATATGAGTATAGATCCACTTTAACAATAATGTAACATGTACGTGCTCATGGGATGATAATTTCTCCAAAACTACCACTCTTTAAATCATAGTCCTCTGCATCATATATGTTTTATGCATTACTATACTGTATATCACAGGTGTCAAACACAAGGCCCGCGGGCCGAATCCGGCCCTCCAGGCCATTTCATGAGGCCCTCACACCTCTCCTGCAGCTGCAGGGGAGCTCCAGCCCACCTCTGGTCCTCCTCCAGACCCTTTACTTTCTGCTTTCCAGCAATGCATCCAGTTTCTTCCCAGCAGCAGCATAAGGCAAGGGGGTGCACTTTGATGTAAGGGAGGTTGGAGGATTCAACTTCTGATGGTGGGGGTGACTCTTGACATCTAATGGAAGGGAAGGGGATGCTCTGGACATATAGTCTTAAAGATACAACCGGCCCTTTTATGGGCAATCATAATGCTGATGTGGCCCACAATGAAATTGAGTTTGACACCACTGCTGTATATTTAGCAATACATACTGATGTCCAAATATAGCAGTGCATACTGATATTCTAAAAAAAATACTGAGATAAGAAAAAGGCTCTTTAGAAAAATATTGTGAAATTCAAACAAAGGGCCACTTGATGTCACTGTTGACTGCCGACAGTAGGAATCATTCTTCGATGAAAGCTGACATTTCGTTCAACTTTTTTTTCTTATTGTTGATTTGTCTTCATTGTTTATTATGTGTTAATCAGTTTCAGAGCCTCATTCATGTTTTTTGTCTATCATTTTATGTTAATGACTGCCAGTATTGTGGACTTCAGTATTAAGTGGGCAAATTCTTGTCATTTTAACACTTTGGGGTTTGACTTACTAAAGCCTAACAGGATGTTTTGCTAAGGGAATTTTCTCTAGACTTAGTGAAAGTGGTAAAAAAAGTATTTTTGCTTGCATGTGTTTAGATGATGGAAGTTAGCAGAGCTTTGCCTCATTCACTAAGCTAAGGGAAAACCTCTTTGCAAAGTAAACAGCATATTTGTGTTTAATAAATCAATGCCTTTTAGGTTAATGGTCACCTCTATATATACTGTATGCTGTTTTAGAGCCCTCAGTTATATATTTGTAATGACAAGGGCTTGGAAGCAACTACTGAATGCTGAACACTTTTCCGAAGAGCATT
Organism: Glandirana rugosa; assembly: GCA_018402905.1. NCBI lineage: Eukaryota > Metazoa > Chordata > Amphibia > Anura > Ranidae > Glandirana > Glandirana rugosa. Next base: position 1,264,195 of record BLSH010431245.1, read on the forward strand.
CGGTTTGCTGCTTTTTGTTTTGTCACGAGGCTTCGTTTAATTTCCTGTGTCTGTGGGTGCACATAGACATTAAGCCTAGGTTCACATTAATGCGATTTGGCATGCGATTTGACATGTCGTCAGCAATTTTTTTATTTTGTTATGAGGCTTTGTTTCATTTTCCGGCAGTATCTGTGGGCGCACATAGACATCAAGCCTAGGTTCACATTAATGCGATTTGGCATGTGATTTGACATGTCAGCAATTGCCGGCAATGGCACCGTCCGAATCGGTGCGACGTCACATTTGCAGCACTGCACCGGTTCCCAACAGTAGTTTTTGTACTTTTGGCAACTTTGGGGTACGATTTGTATAGACATCTGTGCAGCAACCCGCACAGATGTCTCTGAAATCGCCCCCGAAGTTGGACTGACTTGCAGGTATGAACAATTTCAATCCCGCTGTCAGTGTGAACCTGAGCTGAACTGATTTAATAAACAAAGTTGAGAGTCTTAGCCTAGGTTCACGTTGATGTGATTTGGCATGCGATTTGACATGTCATGCCAACTCTGCGGCTATTGCCCGCAATGGTACTGTCCGAATCCATGCAACATCGACTTTGCGGCGCCACACCGATTGCCAAAAGTAGTTTCTGTACTACTTTTGGCAATTTTGGGTGCGATTTCCATAGACATCTGTGCAGGAAACCGTACAGATGTCTCTGAAATCGTCAAATTGACATGTGGGAATGAAATTGTGCGAGTTCAGCTGAACTTTCACAGTTTCATTCCTGCAGCAGTGTGAACCCAGGCTTATAGTTATCTTCAGCTGTCTTGTTGACGGATATCGTAGAAAACTCCTGTAGTAATTCCCCGAGGTGGTGATCGGTCGGTGCACTGGCTTGTAGTGTCCGGCTAGCACTCGAGTAAACATGTAGATAATGGAATGCCGGCAGCTCGATCTTCCACAATGAATACATTTATTAATACAGGTGTGGTACAAAATAAGAGAGTTGAGAGTCTTCACAAAATAAATAGTGGAAATATTCACAGCAATTATCAGTTTCATATGAAATGCAAATTCCCATTCTTTTTCAATACCCAATCATGTGCAGATCAAATAAATAAACAGAAATTTGGTTTTATATAATTGGATATTTGAAGTAAATATTTACACAATTTATTGTGCAAAGTTTCTTTAGTAAATCAGATCAATATGGCCCATTGGAGTTGATTTACTAAGGGCAAATAGTAGGCTATTCTTTTTGCAAGGGAAGTTGTGCTTTACTAATGTATTTTCCCCAGAGCCAAGTGAACTGGGTGAAGCTCTGCTGACTTCCATAATCCAATCATGTGTATACAAAAATTGCTGTTTTTTTTTCTTGAACACAATCAGGTATTCTGTGCAATGTGAAATTTCGGCACATTTACTAAACTCTGGGGAAAGTTCCATTGCAAAGTAAACTAGTGCATCAACCCTATTATGTCTGTAGGTGTCTTTTCTCAAAATACATAGTTGGACTAAAATCGTCTATATTGGGCTCCATTCACAAAACAGTACTTTCCTCTTAAAGAGGAAGTAAACTCCCCTGGTGTTTTTTTCCATATAGGTAATCCTATAATAAGGCTTACCTGTAGGTACTGTAAATATCTCCTAAACTTGCACTGTTTAGGAGATATTTACTATATACTGTGTTTCTTCAGGGCCCATGCCGTGACCAACGGCCCCCGTGTGCATACGCGGGAGTGATGTAATCGCAGCTCCGGCCAATCACAGCGACGGAACCCGCGAACCTGGAAGTAACTCTTGGAAAGATGTAGGCGGTGTGCAGACACCACTGCAGGGCTTCGTTCTAAGGTAAGTATTTCATAATGAGCTAGTATACGATTATGCCTTTGTTTTTTTTTTCTTTTTGGAGGTTTACAACCTCAGAGGTAAAATAGCTCATAGCATTTTTCAAAACATTTTTTGCAATCCACAAAATCTACTAAAATAAGGCATGAGGTATTTAATTGAAATTTGGGGTATTTATCTTATGAAACCATTCAGTACCTTTTCTCATGACATGATATCCAGTGGGATAGATACAGTGGAGAGAGATTAGAACACCTAACAGTTGTTATTGCTGTCTGTGCTCCCGTTAGAGAGATTCACTCTCTCTATTTCTCCTTAGTGAAAGTGAAAGAAAAAGAAAATCCCACATTTTAGGTTGACATCAGAGCACTAACAGTGGGGATCTCCCCAATGGAAAACATTGGAAAAAAACCTGTCAGGGGTTCTAACCCTTCCTCACTGTATCCAAAGTGAAAAAGAAAGTCATTTTTGCTGTGATATTTGGTAACGTCATTGCTATATCTTTGGACTTGTTAGAGAATAGTTATTGTCATTCTCTGATATTCTTGAAAGTGTCACTCTAGTATCCATCTGCCAAACCTTCAAATTGATGATACAGTTCAAGTTCCACAATACTAAATACATGTCTATTCCTAATCTGCTTCTGTCTTGCAAAAAATTGCACCAAAGATAAGGAAATAAAATAAAATAAAATAACTGTGAAAAAGTAAACTATTCCCACTACATATGACATATGTTCTAACAAGGAATTAGACCATTGTGGCGTGTACTTTATGTACATTATATTATGTTTGGAGTGATTGGGAGGTATATGCAGCAAATGATCTGTATGCTTGCATATACATAAAAAAGTCTCTAAAAATCTGGTGAAATGACAGGAGGATATAGATACATTTCCCTACATGTAATGGGGTTGATTTAATAAAGGCAAATAGACTGTGCACTTTGCAAGTGCAGTTGCTCCAGAGCTTAGTAAATGAGAGGACAAAATGGAAGAAAGAGGAGCGCCATCTAAGTGCAGCAATAAGGTGACGAATGGAACTTATAAGGTAGTAGATCATCAGCGCATATAAATATATATATATATATCAAGGTTCATCCTTTATCATACATATATATATATATAAATATCAGGGTTCATCCTCTCTAGGGAAGGACGTGGTGCGGTGTATGGTAAGGGGGGCGCTAGTCTCAGCTGTGCTGGTGGCTTCCGGCGCTTCCTGGGACTCGGGTACACACTCGAGAGGAGCCGCTGATGCCACATACAAGTGGAGGGTGGAGCGGGCGTGGCATGCATGCTCCTTCACCTTCTGAGTTCCATTCCTCACCTTTTAATAAATGCTCCTTATTGCTGCACTTAGATAGCGCTGCTATTTATTCCATTTTGTTCCCTGCAGAGTACTCTCATTAGAGCCAGCAGCCATCCAGCTTTAGCAGTCACACTAGAAACTGACATTTTATCTTGTGAACTTTACTGAACAGGCTTTATTTATCTGCCTATGCCCCTTCCATCCAGCTCACAGTACACCAAATACTGTTTGTCTTTATCTAGTAAATGAGGGAGAGCTCTGCTGATTTCCATCATCCAATTATGTGCAAGCAAAAATTATTATTTTTTTTTAATTTTCCTTGCATATGATTGGGTATTCTTTTAAAAGTGAAGTTTTTCCTCATTTACTAAGCTCTGGAGCAACTTGCAAAGTGCACAGTCTATTTGCCTTTAGTAAATCAACTCCAATGCTTCTGTGTTTTTCCATATTTTAGTTTCTATGCATTACCTTTGAGAGACTGATACAAAAAGGTAGAGACTACTCCAAATTGGCTTTTATTGTTTTACATTCCTTAAATACCACATTCATGGATCACTACTTATTTCACATATGCATTTATTTCCTTTAGTGAATTTATTTATACATTTTTGATACTTATATAACACCGTCAATTTACACAGCACTTTACATAAACATTGTACATTCACATCAGTCCCTACCCTCAAGGAGCTTACAATCTAAGGTCCCTAACTTACATTCATACATACACATACTAGGGCAAATTTAGACAGGATCTAATTAACCTACCAGCATGTCTTTGGAGTGTAAGAGGAAACCAGAGTACTCGGAGGAAACCCACGCTGGCACAGGGAAAACATTCAAACTCCAGGCAGGTAGCATCGTGGTTGGGATTTGAACTAGCGATGCTTTTGCTGCTAGGCAAAAGTGCTATCCACTACACCACTGTGTCGCCCACAGTTGACTTTAACGTGGTTTTATGAGGTATTTAGGCGCTTTTCCTTTTTTGTAGGTAGATGCGGCATAAGGTAATAGTGAATTGAAATTTTCAGCATTGCACGTGAGATATGGGAAAAATGTGTCAGATCACCTAAATACTGCGTGCAATTTTCTTTAGTCAATGGAGCCCATTGTGTGACATTAATTTTAAATATCCACTTTGTCTCTCACACCTGTTCACCATTTATGGACCAGACCAATTTTCAAATTTCTGCTATGAGCCTGTTTTTTTGACGATAATTTTGTAATTAATTAAGATAACAACGTTATACATATATTATATGAATATTGCCCTGCAACAATGATTTTATTTTGCAATCCTTTAAAGGTGTTAAAGGTAGTAAAACTAAACAAAAGGCACTTTTTCTTTTTTTTTTTTAGCAGTATTAGTTTAAAAATAAATAGTGTTACTGCACATAAAAATTGAGAATTTTTGTTACAAAGCATTGCAAAGTTATCTACAAATGAAGTAAAGTATTTTTTTTCCATTTTGCGCTTTTTGCTTTAACTGACTTTATCTGCCCCCTTTGATCTGTAGATGAATAAACAGAAAGATACAAAATGAAACAATGTTTCATTGTATCTTTCTGTGTTTGTGGCTGAACAATGTTGTTGATAAACATAGCTAGACTGTTTTTTTTTTTTTACAGTTCCTGCTGCCGGGACCTTCTCTGTGTATTCAACAATGCAGCTATGATTCATTAGAGCTGAATTGCCATGTACTGTGGGAGGGGGGATCTCGGCAGCAGGAAAGGACTGGACGTACTAGACACGTCCTGTGTGCAATGATGACATTCTTTGGGGCATGTCTAGTACACCCAGAGTCTGCAAAAACATTGGGATCAGTGCAATAATACTGATAATATGTAGAGGTGCAAGTGCTTTCAAATTTTAGATGCGTTTGAAAGTCTCTTTAAAATCCCCCCAATATTGTAAATATAATATTATAAATATTTTATGGCATATTATATATAAGGATGTTAAAAGAAGATGGGCAGTCTTTCTCCTTGATATTACATTTTTCAGACTAAAGAAACACTCAAGCATTAAATTTCAGCATTTAAATTTACGATTTTCTAAGAAAGTTTGGTCATAATTTCTGAAGTCTTCAGAGTTTTTCACTGAATCCTTATGGGTTCATTATCCGTTAAGTATATCTAAGGGGAGAGTAATTACTGCTATTTGTCCTGATGGCCATTGTCAGAAAGTGATGGGTAATCCAAAATCTTACAGTTATCTCCAGCTGTCCTGTTGACCAATATACTGTAATAGAAAATACCTGCATTAATTGCCCGAGGTGGTGAGCAATCGGTACACTGGCTTGTGGTGTCCTCCTAGCACTCGAGTAAACATGTAGATAAAGAAATGCCTTCAGCTCAATCTTGTGCAAAAAAAAAAAAATATTAATCCAGGTGTGGTACAAAATAATACAGGACCCTGTATACATTTTTTCATTACGGAAGATCGAGCTGCCAGCTATTCTTTATCTACATGTCCTGTCGATAAGATCTAAATATGTTTCACAATAACCACCATGGATATACACATTTTTGTGTGAGCCAAATGCCTTTGTAAATCATTATTCTGCTGCACAGAGCCTGTGCAGACATCAGAGCTGTAGGTGGAACTCAGTAGGTCCACGCACTACAGGCTGTCTGCAGAAAACTTCAAGAGGGGAGCAGCTAAAAGACCAATCACCCAGCACAAGAATGGGGTGGTAGTGACACAGCCCTAAATGATCCACAATGGCTCAAAAGTGAAATGGCCCAGAAGTATTTAGACAGAATAAAGGTAGATAAAGCACCTGGACCAGATGGCATCCACCCACGGATCCTAAAAGAATTGAGCTATGTCATTTCGAAGCCATTGTATCTATTTTTTAGGCTCTCCTTAATGACTGGAATAATACCACTGGATTGGCGTAGGGCCAATGTGGTGGCCATATTTAAAAACGGATCAAAGTCTTTACCAAGTAATTATAGACCTGTTAGTTTAACTTTTATAGTTGGGAAGATACTGGAGAGTTTAATAAAAGACCACATAGATGAGTTCTTGCTGGAAAAAAATATTTTAAGCAACAGAGAGCATGGATTTATGAAAGACAGAAGTTGTCAAGCAAACCTGATTTCTTTTTATGAGAAGGTAAGTAAAACCTTGGAGAGAGGGGTGGCTGTGGACGTGGTATACCTGGATTTTGCAAAAGCGCTTGACACTGTTCCCCACACACACAGCTAATGTGTAAAGTTTACAGGCTTGGAAAGATCAGTTTGCAAATGGATAGAAAACTGGCTAAAAGACCGAATTTAGAGAGTAGTGGTTAATGATTCATACTCTGAACGGTCTAACGTAATCAGAGTTGTACCCCAAGGTTCAGTAATTGGACCCTTACTTTTTAATACCTTTACAAATGATATTGGGTCTGGGATTAAAAGTACTATTTCAGTGTTTGCAGATGACACCAAGCTATGCAGTGGAATAACTTCCTTGCAGGATGTCTCCAACTTACAAGCCAACCTCAATGCACTGTTTAATTGGGCGACTATGTGGCAAATGAGGTTTAAGGTAAATAAATGTAAAGTTATGCATGGGGGCTAAGAATAAGCATACATCATGCATACTAGTACAACTGGGGGAATCCATAGTGGAGAAGGATCCGGGGTTTTTGGGAGATCATAAGCTTAATAATGGCATGCAATGCCAAGCTGCAGTTTCTAAAGTGAGCAAAATCCTTTCTTGTATTAACCTCCCTGGCGGTATGATTATGTCAGATTTTTGAGTATAATATAAAAGTACATGCAGGGAACTGGACAAAGCACTAGGGTCAAAAGGGATGTGAAATGATTTGATACAGTAATGTAATCTTATAGATTACAGTGTACTGTATGTGTTGTGTGTGTTTCACTTTTTGAATTTGCCACCAGGCACCACCCCCATGCAATGCGGCACTCACAGGGAATGGAGCCCAGAACCCAGAAGCATTGGGCGAAGATTCTGCCTGAGGACACAGCAGGGGGACATCGCAGGATCCAGGGGACAAGGTAAGTAACTTTACCTGGATACTGCGATGCGACCCCAGGTGTGGCATGGGGCTTCCGCTTTTGGTAATGAAAATTAACTACGAGCAACATCGGGACCCCTCCGTGCACCCATCTGATTTGGTGGCCGCAGGCACCTACCTGGTATTTGGGCACCCTGGGACTCTGTTCCTACCATCTGAGCTGTTTGGATATACATTGTCTGTGCCATGCAATACATGCATAAATGTGTCGTTTCCCCTGAAGGGAGTATATATATGACCTGTTTCATATAATGTTTTTTGCATATTGAAGGTTGTTGTTCATTTCCAACATATCATGTTCTACTTTCAGATAGGAAATACTATGTCTAGCTCTCAATGCAATGCCCCCTGAAGAAGGATATAACTCTGAAACATATAGGGATGACTGCAGGATTTGCCCCTTGATTCCAATTTAATGTGGCTACACAGGCACGCAACCCTTGCATATTGAGTATTAAGTGGTCCATATAGTGAACTTGGTGTTGAGTTATTCACTTTAAGGTCATCACAAAGGACAAGGGGGTACTCTTTACGTCTAGAGGAAAAAAGATTTCATCTCCAAATACAGAAAGATTTCACAATTAGAGCTGTGAAAATGTGGAACAGCCTCACTCCAGAAGTGGTTCTGTCCAGCTCAGTAGATTTCTTTAAAAAAGGCCTGGATTATTTCCTAAATCCACA
>BLSH010431245.1:1295702-1306346 GCA_018402905.1 Glandirana rugosa
AGATTCTTGTTTCATACAACGACAACCATCTTGGAAGTAATAGATTACAATAATAAATGGAGTTCCGTATATCTTACTTAATGACGACGTTGTCTAATTGGACCTATTTTGTATAATTCGGATATTAGAAAAGATCATCTACGACTTACTTGCACGTCGGAAAAGATTATTAGAGTTCCTTCCAAATCGACCTTTACGTTCACTGTTTGGTGAAAAATTACTCAACCCTCATCACAACTCGCTTGGGCCTGACATTGCAAACCCAGGCATGGCTTGAAAGCCCACAGGCCCCGTTCCTGGGCCTGGGCCTGTAAAGTTTTTAGCAAGCCCAAGCCAGGCCCCAAGACGATAAAATGAGGTGCACAACTCTTCGACGTCCCGGAGTAAAATAGCAGAACCCCGGACCGAACCCGAACGATTTTTGAAATGTCCGGGTCCGGGTCCTTGCCCCGGACACCCGAAAGTTCGGTACGGACCCAAACGTTACAGTCCGGGTTCGCTCAACACTACTCCCAACTCATTAAAAAGTGGTTTGTCACTTGCATTTCCAGCTAAACCTTCCTTGAGATTATTAGAAAAGGCTGCACGTTCATTCAGCATCTACTAGAAAAGATTATAGGCTTAATATGTTTTATCCAGGTTAATCTGTTGCAGCAGTAATTCATTCTATATGCCTTGAGGTAAATAATAACATTAGATAATGAAGGTTCTACCAACAGCAACATACTTTGTTCTTAGAAATTCTTTTGTATTTTCAATTTATACACTTGGCACTAAAAGTGAGATGGTGATGCTACACTTCAAAACACAGAAACTCATTAAGCAAAATGTATTCTGTTCATCACTGAAACTCTGCTGTTTTTTCTCCCACATGACATAGGGTGATAGGAACTTATCACATTTTAAAGAATACAACAAATCATAAAATAAACGTAGTGTTCCTGATACAAAAGGTGGACGTATCAATACCAGAACATAGACTGTGCATTAGACTTCCCAAAATAACTTACTAGACTTTCCAAAGTATAGTAAGTTAATTACTCTACAGGCATTGTTATAAGTGTAGCCATTGCCCCCTTTTGGGTCGCTGAATGTAGTGGTTCCACCCTTCACACTGCCCTCAATCACACTTCTCCTTTCATCCGGAGTCACAGAACAGGCAGGGATTGAACTTGGATGTGGAAAGGGGTAGTTATGGGATGTCCAGTGAATTGAATCCAACTTGTTTCGGACCATTTATATACACGTCCTGTATATACACTCCTTCTTTTCCTCCAGCACACACCTACTTCTCAATAATTCCTGTTCCACTCTCCTGCACAAAACTTGGTTCCGGCCTAGCTAGCACATGATGAGGTCTGCTGTAGTTTTAGCATAGCCTTCGAACCGCCCATTACAGACAGGGACCGCTGGCCCCCAAAGTGTAGCAAAGTATGTATGTGCTAGCTAGTATGATGGACTACTGCTCCCAGCCCATCCTCTTCCAGGCCCTGCCAGCCCTTCCAGCTGCAATGGACTTCTCCACTGCCACAGTGACACCACAGTCCCAAATTGGCTCTTGCATCCCAATCTGCTCCTGTATGCCTCCTCCAGCTTCCCAGGGTGTGTGTCACTCACTGACAGCTGTCACTTGTAGTTCCTCTCCTGGAGATCTCTCCGATAGTGCTCTCTCCCGCTGTCTTTTCCTGTTCCACCTTATGCCTCTCCACTAGGATCTCACTCTCCTCCTGGATGCACCCGAGCCCCGGGCCGAGGTCACCCCCTCTCAGACTAGAGGCTCCCTCAAGGTCCACAACAGCCTCCACACTATTCCATCTCCAGCTCTTCCACCCAAACTCTGCTCCCTGACCTGGCTGACCCCAGGTATTTAAGGAAGCCTGCCCCCTGCCAGTGAAGGTTGGGAATTGGTCAGAGCTCCTTAACATACCTCAGGAAGCTTCACCTCCTTTTCTCCACCCTTTCTTCCAGAACTTTACCAGAAAGGAGGGGTTACCAAGGGGTGTCACTACCTGCAGTCACCAAACACTCCCTAGGCCACTCCTCGACCCAGAATCAAAACAATCAGGCGTGCTCCTCTGTCAAGCCTGACTAAATTTGCCTCTCCTACCAAAAAAACTTAGCACCTACCTATGGTAGAGGGTGCTACATTGGCATTGTATAGGCATGGTCTAAGGCATTGTTAAAGCACAAAATGCAGTACAAAAGCAAATAGGGTCCACTGATGAGCTTGTGTTCTCACTCAGCAAATGCTATTTTTTTCAGTAATTTGAATGACTGACCCAAAACACCTATAGGTGTTCTCTCTTTCTTGATGTACATGCTTATTTTAGATTATTGAGAGGAGGGGTTCTGCATAACATCGAGACAGTTAGTATTTTTACAGCACACAGGCTGTCCTTTACTTCTTTCATGAAAGGTTCTTCAACTTAAAACAAAAATTGCTACAGGTATGTGGGCATTTATACTAGTTTGTCTGCAGCAACCTACATTCCCCCTTCTCTTGTTTGATTGTTAGAAACACCACCTAGGGGAGTAAGCCCTGTTGCCGTCATCCCTATTCTGCAATTGTTGAGTGGGACCCCCTCACATGGGATTGGGATTTTTACAGGCACACTGATTAGTGAATCGTTTTATATAAAAATTATAAAGGTTTAATGGTATACATTAAAATGTACAATATACAATACAGTTAATGTATTACATATCATCTGACAATCTGCTGTGTCAGTGGTCTGGGTATATATGTATATACATTTTCCAACTTAACCATGCTAGGCTATGGCTACATATACTTGTATGGTGATTTCTAAAGGTACAACGATTGATTTTGCAGAGGTTCCTTGTTCAAATTTGCTGTTGTATTTGAAGTCAAACTAAACACATGCCATTGTATTATAGAACTGTGAATCTCCCAATCACGGTCCCTCAAGAAGGGAATCTCCTGAAACGCGTCGGGCCAAGGAGTGTCCACAAACTACAGTTACTAGACGTATTTGTCAAATATATGTACCCATTTGTTGTTTTAAATGATATGTAATACATTAACTGTATTGTATATTGTACATTTTAATGTATACCATTAAACCTTTATAATTTTTATATAAAACGATTCACTAATCAGTGTGCCTGTAAAAATCCCAATCCCATGTGAGGGGGTCCCTTCTCTTGTTTGGAACACTGGGGCCATTCTGATTGGACAGCGTTCTCACATTTCCTGGTGATGTCAAAGCTTGCCATACTTTCTTGCTTCTCTCACTTTGCTATTGGCACACTAATATGATGGACTACTTTGTGTGCCAGCAGGAATGTGTGGGAGGCAGAAAGGGCAGCGAAGCTTCTAGACTACTAGAAAATCCCGCAGCTTCATTTTATCAGAATGGTCCTTCATTCAGCCATAGGAGGGAGACTGCAGGCTGCTGCAGACATATACAGACAGCTCTAGGTACCAGCATTTCATACGTGGTAACACTGTTGTAATACTTTGAACATATTTAAAACACTCTTTTGAAAGCAATTATTAGTTCTGATGTGAAAGGCACTTAAACACCTAAATGTAATTTTATCATCATTCTGGGTACACTTCTTTCTAGAAACAGCCCTAAGCTTTTCATCATGATGACTTATGTTTGCCATTTTTGATACTTTCAAACATACTCTTGATCCCCACCTATTTAAAACATTTTGCCAGAACATTCATTTAACCACTTGCCTACTGGCCACTTACATCCTCTTCCTGCCCAGGCCAATTTTCAGCTTGCAAATGCAATGCAACACTGTAATTAAACAAATCTATCATTTTCTTTACACAAATAGAGCTTTTTTGGTGGTATTTAATCACCACTGGGTTTTTTATTTTTTGCTAAAGAACCAAAAAAAGATAAAAAAATTTTTTTTTTCATGGGTTGTTATAAAATTTTGCAAACAGTTAATTTTTCTCCTTCACTGATGTGCACTGATGAGGCTGTACTGATGGACACTGATAGGCTGTATTGATGGACACTGATAGGCTGCACTGATGGACACTGATAAGCATTGATGAGGTGGCATTGATAAGGTGGCACTGATGGGCACTGATGAGGCTGCACAGATGGGCACTGATGAGGCTGCACTAGTGGACACTGATGAGGCTGCACTAGTGGGCACTGATGAGGAGGCATTGATAGATGGCACTGATGGGCACTGATAAGTGGCACTGATGGGCACTGAAGGGCATTGAGAGGTGGCACTGATCAGCGGCACTGATGAGCACTGATAGGCAGCGCTGATGGGCGCTGATAGGTGGCACTGATAGACAGCACTGATGGACACTGATAGGCACTGGTATGCAGTACTGGTAGATGACAGTGATGATGAGGCACTGATAAGCACTGATAGACGGCACTGATGGGCACTGATAGGTGACACTGATGGGCACTGATAGGCGGCACTGACGGACACTGATAGGCACTGGTAGGTGACACTGATGATGAGGCACTGATGGGCACTAATTGGAAGCAATGATATGTGGCACTGATGGGCACTACTGATGGCACTTAAAGGTGGGCACTGATTGGTGGCACTGGCGGGCACTGATTGGCACTAAAAGGTGGCACTGGTGGGCACTGATAGATAGCACTTGTGGGCACTGATTAGCAGCACTTGTGGGCACTGATTGGTAGCACAGATCGGGGAGGATAGGAGACTTTCCGCTAGGAGACTTTCTCAAAGCTTAACCGTGAGTCTATACTACTTTGCAGCATTTGCTGCCAATGATTACTTTTCACATTGGAGTCTCTTCTTTGTTATATGTGGATCTGCCTTGACACAAGGGAGTGACCGAGAGGGGCCCCTTTTGTGACGGAGCGCAAGGAAGGAAACAGATCCACGGGAGAGTCGACTCGGCGATCCCGGTCTGAGCAGACCTCCATTCACAGAAGTTGGCTTAACAAACCCCTGTAAACATACCTGTGAGGTTTGAGATTCTGATACATTGTTGCACAGCTTGCACTTTCACCCATTTGCACTGGTTTTGATGCACACGTTTGGTGTTTGGAATATACTTACACAAAATTTGCACTTTAATTTATATATACATACCTTTTATAAAAAATTATGAATTTACTGCACTCCCGGTTTTATATATTTTATATATATCTTTTATGTAATTTATCTCAGCTATTGGCACTCACCAATTAATTTTCACACACTTACCTCGTTTTATAACACAAACACAGACAGCGCCAAACTCACTTCCTTCATCATACTTTTTTATAGCACAGATCGGGACCTATGTCCCTGTAACAGAAGCCAGTTACCGGCTTTATTATTTTCTACTCGCGCTGATTATGAGAAGAAAAAAAGCCGGTAACCGGCTCCTGTTTACTTCCTGATCAGCTGTCATTGGCTGACAGCTTATCATGTGGTAAAGGGCCCGCTGTGATTGGCCCTATACCCTGTTCTGTCAGCCAAGTCCGAAATGACTCGGAGATCACAGTGCACGCCAGGAGCACGAGCAGCGCGATCATGGGAGGATGTCTATTAGCGCCCTCCCGGCACTGGAAGCCCGCAGTTAGTTATGCTCCTATAAGATTATGTGTGAATTTAACATGTAGCACTGCTCTGACACCCTACAGGCAGGAAAGCACGTCCAGAGGCAGGGACAAGCTAGCATTTCTCCCCCTGGAGGCTGAGTCTATGGCTAAAATGGGGGGGGATTGAGAAAGGATATTTGGTGCTAATCACTTTTGTCTTTTCAAAGTTTTATTGCAAAACAGTTAAAGCGGAGTTAAAAGTCAGCAGCTATAAAAAGTGTAGCTGCTGACTTTTAACAATCAGAAACTCACCTGTTCCAGGCTCCAGCGATGCGGCCGCCCAAAGCATCCCTCTTCTCCCCCAACTCCGTTCAGTGCCGGCATCACAAGTGTGGGCACCCGGCTTTGAAGCCGCACTGTACTGCGCGAGCCACAGTGCACGTTGTGAATGGCCAGCGTATCTTCTGCGACCTGTGACATGTGGGAGAGAGAGGGGGGAGGTGAACTTCCTTCCTGTGCTGCAGAGCCAGAGGAGGAAGTACAACTGGGACCCTGTCAAAACAGGGTCCCCACTGCCCCCCATAAAATAACATGCCAATTGTGGTATGTCAGGGGGTCACCTTCCCTTAAAGTGGAAGTTCCACTTTTGGGTGGAACTCCGCTTTAAGGAAGTGAGGGTAAAGGGTCCCTGATATCATAGCAGATCACTTACAGACTCTCCAGATCCAGATCAATGTTCAGCTTCACAGTGTCAGAATCTTTAAGCTGACCTTGCAACAATGTAAGCACATTCCCAAATATCAGTGTGTCTTCCAAGAGAGTAACCAAGCCCTTTTGAAAGACCTGTCTTCTTCTTGGCTCTATCCAGCAAGGGGCCTCCTCCTTCAAGACCACTTAAGCATGCGCAAGGCCTCAAAACAGGCTATTGGGCCAAACAGCAGAGCTCCATCTGTCAGCACTTTCCTGAGCCTCAGCCCGGTAGAAGAGAGTGAGAACATGGCCTATCCCAAATATTTAGATCCTCCCCCAGCATGCGCTAGTGACCTAAACCTCATGCTGGATTGGCTGAAGAAAATATAAATATCCAGTTGCCTACCTTGGGCGTCTTACAAACGTCCATAAAATCCCCTCCTCTGTACACAGAATGTGTCTTGCATGCCTTTTTTATCTCCTTCTCTCTCCTTCTTCTGCACAGTCCGTGAGATCCTATGACTAGTAGCTAGTCTGAAGCCTTCCTCACTGAATGATCACTCTGACAGTCTTTGTGAGAAGTCAATGTAACATTTTAAGCCAAAACAACAACAAACAAGTAGCACAGTAGCTATCTTATCTCCTGCATTCCCTGTCAGGCAGATTTGTGAGTGAGAGAGCTGCAGCTGACAGAGGAAAGTTTTTATTGTGTGCACAGGGAGTTAACTCTTAATTAACCAGCACATGCTCTTTTTTTACTACTTAACCCTTTCATTTCAACCTGTATAATCACTATTTAACACTTTCATCTCCTGTTCCATGTTTCTATTTAAAATTATTTGCTGGAAACATTATTTTATATAGCACATATATACATTGCTATCTTTAAGGATTTAAAGTTAAAAATACATGGTTTAGGGTATATCTGTTTTATTTTAAATCAGTGAGAACTATAAATTACTGATGCATTATGAGAAAAATGAAATGTATGCAAAAAAAAACTTTATTTCTTTTGTAAATAACTTTAACATGTTTTGTACCAAAAATGTAATGTAAAGAACAAGCAGCAGAATAGAATGTCTTCCTCATGTTAATGGCACTTGTGTTCAAAATATTACTGATCAAACTTGAAAAAAATTTTTTTTTTTCAGATTTTTACTATTTTTCCTCTTAACCACTTAAATACCCCCTTCCTGCCCAGACCAATTTTCAGCTTTCTGCGCTCTCACCTTTTGAATGACAATTACTCTCTCATGCTACAGTGTACCCAAACAAAATTTACATCATTTTTTTCACACAAATGGTGCTTTCTTTTGGTGATATTTAATAACCTCTGGGTTTTTTATTTTTTGCGACATAAGTGAAAAAATTGCAAAAATTTTGAAAAAAAACAACACTTTTTTTTTTAGTTTCTATGGTAAAATTTTGCAAATAAGTAATTTTTGTTCATAAATTTGGGACAAAACCTATACTGCTACCTATCTTTGGTAGAAATAACCCAAATAAGTGTATATTATTTAGTCTGTGTGAAAGTTATAGAGTCTACAAGCTATGGTGCCAATCATTGAAAATTGATCACACCTGATGTACTGATGGCCTATCTCATTTCTTGAGGCCCTGAAATGTCAGGAAAGTACAAATACCCCCCACATGACCCCTTTTTGAAAAGTAGACATTCCAAGGTATTTAGTATTAGGCATGGTGAGTTTTTTGAAGTTGTACTTTTTTCCCACAATTCTTCGGAAAATTAAGAAATTATTATTGTTATTTTTTTTTTTGCACAAAATTGTCATAACAACAAGTTATTTCTCACACACAGCATATGCATACTTCCAATTACACCCCAAAATACGTTCTGCTACTCACCCCGAGTATGGCGATACCACATGTGTGAGACTTTTTCACAATGCCAATATGAAGATTGTTTTTAGAGTAACTATTGTTAATGTTGACGCCGTTCTTCTTTGAATATGTGACCAGCACAAGAGACGGGAGTTCCATTTAAGTGACTCACATAGAGGAGGGCGGGTATATAGGGGTTGCTGATGGACTGTACAGCCAATCACCAGTGGAAGTCCCGAGTGACGAAACGTGTCGTGATTGGCTAGTACGGCCACACCCAGAAGCAGACGTCCCTTACACTCAGCTCCCCGTTGGACGGAGGAGAGTGAGGGGAGGACAGAGGCAATCTTTGGAGCCTCACACAAGTCCAAGAACGGGTGGCGTCTGCATACTGCTTCTTATGTACAGATCATCTGATATCTGGTAAGGGTTCAATCGCAGGGGGGACGTTTTTATGCATGATGTGAAATAAATTATCTCTGCGGTTTTACACTATGTCCTGGCACCTGCTTTTATTTACATGTGCATGCCTGCGGGAGGGACCACCACCCAGTCCACACCTTTGAAGTGCAAGGAGTAGCACTCATAAGGGCTGTAGCTAGAGCATGAGAAGTGCCTAGCACAAAGTTGCGGTAAGGATCCACCTTTGAGGGAGAAGTTGGTCATCTGCATGCTCACCAGGTGAAAAAAAGGAGAGGAAATCATTTTAGAAAGAACCTCCTGATCTAACTGAAACTGGATATATGTCAGTTTATGAATCTAATTCTGGTGTTTGGCAATGGACGGTCACCTATCAAGGGGTGTATGATTTATTTTAGACTACAGTAACATGAAGGCTGTTTGTTTATTATAATTTATATGGGACATTGACTGAATAAGTACCCTGTTTAGCGCTACTTGTGCCATTTGGTCACTATTGTTTATGCATTGAGACTTTTTCCCATTTTCACATTTAATTTCACATTTAATTTCCTAATGGCCTATTACACTTTTGAAGGCCCTGGAGCACCAGGACAATGGAATTACCCACAAAATTACCCCATTTTGGAAAGCAAACACCCCAACGTATAATCTATGAGGCATTATGAGTCTTTTGAATGGTTAATTTTTTTCTACAAGTCTTTGAAAAACGTGAAAAGAAAATGAAAACCCTTTTATTTTTACACAAAGTGGTCAATTTATAAGATATTTCTAACACATAGCATGTACATAGCAAAATTTAACCCCCAAAATATATTCTGCTACTCGTCCCGAGTATGGCGATACCAAATGTGTGAGACTTTTTCACACCCTGGCTACATACAGAGGCCGAACATGCAGGGAGCACCGTTAGGTGTTCTAGGAGCATAAATTACACATAAAATTTCATTGATACCTAGCACACTTTTGAAGGCCCTGGAGCACCAGGACAGTGGAATTACCCACAAAATGACCCCATTTTGGAAAGCAAACACCCGAGGTATATTCTATGAGGCATGAGCTGCAGATAGGTACTCGGGTACTCTGATGGGCTGCAGATAGGTACTCAGGTATTCTGATAGGCTGCAGATAGGTACTCGGGTACTTTGATGGGCTGAAGACAGGTACTTGGGTAATCTGATAGACTGGTAAAAGGTACTTGGGTACTCTGATGGGCTGCAGATAGGTACTCGGTTACTCAGATGGGTTGGTGACAGGTACTCGGGTAATCTGAAGGGCAGGTGACAGGTATTTGGGTACTCTGATGGGCTGGTGACAGGTACTTGGGTACTCTGATGGGCTTGTGACAGGTACTTGGGTACTCAGATGGGCAGGTGACAGGTACTCAGGTACTCTGATGGGCTGGTGACAGGTACTTGGGTACTCAGATGGGCAGGTGACAGGTACTTGGGTACGCTGATGGGCTGCTGACAGGAACGTGGGTACTCTAATGGGCAGGTGACAGGTACTCGGGTACTTTGGTGGGCAGGTGACAGATACTTGGGTACTTTGATGGGCTGGTGAGAGGTACTCTGATGGGCTGGTGACAGGTACTCGGGTACTCAGATGGGCTGGTGACAGGTACTCGGATACTCAGGTGGGCAGGGGACAGATACTCAGGTACGCTGATGGTCTGGAGACAGGTACTCGGGTACTCTGATGGGCAGGGGACAGGTACTCGGGTACTCTGATGGGCTGGTGACAGGTAATTGGGTACGCTGATGGGCTGGTGACAGGTACTTGGGTACTCAGATGGGTTAGTGACAGGCACTTGGGTACTCTAATGGGCTGGTGACAGGTACTCGGGTACTTTGATGGGCTGGTGACAGGTACTTGGGTACTCAGATGGGTTAGTGACAGGCACTTGGGTACTCTAATGGGCTGGTGACAGGTACTCAGGTACTTTGATGGGCTGGTGACAGGTACTCTGATGGGCTGGTGACAGGTACTCGGATACTTTGATGGGCTGGTGACAGGTACTCGGGTACTTTGATTGGTTGGTGACAGGTACTTGGGTACTCTGATGGGCTGGTGACAGGTACCCGGGTACTCAGATGGGCAGGTGACAGGTACTCAGGTACTATGATGGGCTGGTGACAGGTACTCGGGTACTCAGATGGGCAGGTGACAGGTACTTGGGTAC
>BLSH010431245.1:1314375-1346452 GCA_018402905.1 Glandirana rugosa
TTCGGACCTGAACCATGAACCCTATTAAGGTCTATGGGACCTAAACTTGAAAAATCAAAAGTCCCCATTTTGAAGGCTTATATGCAAGTTATTGGCCATAAAAGAGGTATGGGGGCCCAAGTACTGCCCTAGGTTATAGAAACATAGAAACATAGAAAAGTGACGGCAGAAAAAGACTGAGTAGTCCATCGAGTCTGCCCCTTTTTATTTATTTTTTTTAATTATTTATTTATTTATTTATATATATATTTTTTTACATTAACCTTGTTGTCTGACTATAGATTTATGTTTATCCCAAGCATGTTTGAAGCCATTTACTGTTGACTGTCTCACAACCTCTGTTGGTAGTTTATTCCAATCATCAACCACCCTTTCAGTAAAATAATACTTTCTACGATTAGTTTTGAACTCCCCCCCAGTTAGTTTGAGGTCATGTCCCCGTGTTCTTGATTTTGGTTTCATATTGAAAAGACTGCCCTCCTGAACATTATTCACCCCCTTGATGTATTTAAAGGTTTCAATCATGTCTCCCCTCTCCCTTCTTTCCTCCAGACTGTACATATTAACTTCCTGAAGTCGCTCTTGATATGTTTTATCCCCCAGACCTTTCTGGGGTTACATGTAGCAATGCAAAAAAACTTTTAAAAAGATAGTTTTTAAAGGAGCAGTGATTTTAATAATGCGTAAAGTAACACAAAAATGAAAAATTCCTTTAACGCTTCCGTACCGCCGGACGTCATATGATGTCCTTGGGTTTGAGTGGTGATATCTGAATGGTGCCTGCAGCTGCAGGCACCATTCAGATACCGTTTTTTTCAGCAGGCGATTCTGAAAAAGATTAAAGTGGTTTAGTGGCAGATTCACCATGAGATCACTTTTATCCATGGCAGGAGAGGTGCCCCCCCCCGCAGCTTTCCGGTCATCTCCGCCGCTTACCGGACCCGCCAGCAGCGGCGGAGATGATCCGATCCGTCCCCCCCAGTGTCCGTGAGCCGACTGAGCGGCTGAAGCTGCTCACTCAGCTCCATAACATGGCGGGGTGGAAATGACGTTAGAAGTCCCATCTGCCCAACGGTCTTAAAGGGCCCATTTTTTTTTTTTGTCATTTTTTATTCAGATTTTTTTTTTTTTGAGTTTTAGTGTAAATATGAGATCTGAGGACTTTTTGACTCCGGATCTGATATTTAAGAGGATCTGTCATGCTTTTTTCTATTACAATGAATGTTTACATTTCAAGTGATCAACATTTTTTTTTTTTTAAAAAAAAGAACAGTGTAAAAATAAAAAGTAAAAAGCAAAATAAATAATTAACAAATTTTTTTTTTTAAAACACTCCGTCCCCACGAGATCGGGTGCAGAAGCAGATGCATAAGTAAGCCCCGCCCACATATAAAAACTGTGTTTAAACCACACATGTGAGGTATCGCCACGATCGTTAGAGCAAGAGCAATCATTTTAGCACTAGACCTTCTCTGTAACACAAAACTGCTAACCTGTAGAATTTTTTAAATGTCACCAATGGAGATTTTTAAGTTGCAAAGTTTGTCGCCATTCCACGAGCGGACGCAATTTTGAAGAATGACATGTTGGGTATCATTTTACTCGGCGTAACATTATCTTTCACAATATGGAAAAAAATGGTCTAACTTTACTGTTTTCTTATTTTTTGACTAAAAAAACTGAATTTATTTTAAAAAAGCACACTTGGAAGACCGATGCGCAAATACGGTGTGACATAAAGTTTTGCAAAGACTGCCATTTTATTCTCTATGGTGTTAGAACAAAAATATATAATGTTTGGGGGTTCTAAGTAATTTTATAGCAAAAAAACAGTTTTTAACTCGTAAGCACAGAACCCAAAAAACAGGCTTGGTCTTGAAGTGGTTAAATATAGTGCCTGGGGTCCCCTTAGTCTGCCTATAAAGTGGCACATATATACCGTATATAGAACCTGCTGCAACAAAACTGACATTTCTAAAGAAAAAAAAATGAAATTTAAATAGATTTTCGCTGCAAGCTTTCTTTATTTGGACAAGCTGGAATTTAGACACTGGGCATGTGTGTGGCAGGGAGTGTATTTTTTTTTCTTCGATGCAGCAGCTGGGGCAGAGAAATTTTCCTTCTATTCTCTACATACAGTTGTGCTCATAAATGTATATACCCTGGCTGAATTTATGATTTCTTGGCTATTTTTCAGAGAATATGAATGATAACACAAAAACATTTTTTTCACTCATGGTTAATGTTTGGCTGAAGCCATTTATTATCAATCAACTGTGTTTTCTCTTTAAATCATAATGACAACAGAAACTACCCAAATTACCCTGGTCAAAAGTTTACATACCTTGGTGATTTTGGCCTGATAACATGCACACAGGTTGACACAAAGGGTTTGATTTTGCTATTATAGGTAACCATCCTCACCTGTGGTCTGTTTGCTTGTAATTAGTGTGTGTATAAAAGGTCAATGAGTTTTTGGACTCCTGACAGACCCTTGCATCTTTCATCCAGTGCTGCACTGACGTTTCTGGATTCTGAGTCATGGGGAAAGCAAAAGAAGTGTCAAAGGATCTGTGGGAAAAGGTAGTTGAACTGTAAAAAAACAGGAAAATAATATAAAAAGATATCCAAGGAATTGAGAATGCCAATCAGCAGTGTTCAAACTCTAATCAAGAAGTGGAAAATGAGGGGTTCTGTTGAAACCAAACCACGGTCAGGTAGACCAACTAAAATTTCAGCCACAACTGCCAGAAAAATTGTTCGGGATGCAAAGAAAAACCCACAAATAACTTCAGGTGAAACACAGGACTCTCTGAAAATATGTGGTGTGGCTGTTTCAAGATGCACAATAAGTAGACACTTGAAGAAAGATGGGCTGCATGGTCAAGTCGCCAGAAGAAAGCCATTACTATGCAAATGCCACAAAGTATCCCGCTTACAATATGCCAAACAGCACAGAGACAAGCCTCAAACTTTCTGGCACAAAGTCATTTGGAGTGATGAGACCAAAATTGAGCTTTTTGGCCACAACCATAAACTCTACATTTGAAGAGGAGTCAACAAGGCCTGTGAAACACGGAGGTGGATCGCTGATGTTTAGGGATGTGTGTGCTGCAAAGGCACAGAAAATTTGGTCAAAATTGATGACAAGATGAATGCAGTATGTTACCAAAAAATAATGGAGGAAAATTTGCATTCATCAGCCAGGAAGCTGCGTTTGGGACGTTCTTGGACATTCCAACATGACAATGATCCAAAACACAAGGCCAAGTCGACCTGTCATTGACTACAGCAGAATAAAGTGAAGGTTCTGGAGTGGACATCTCAGTCTCCTGACCTCAATATCATTGAGCCACTCCGGGGAGATCTCAAGTGTGCAGTTCATGCAAAACAGCCCAAGAATTTCCAGGAACTGGTGGCTTTTTGCCAAGAGAAATGGGCAGCTTTACCATCTGAGAAGATAAAAAGCCTCATCCACAAATACCACAAAAGACTTCAAGCTGTCATTGATGTTAAAGGGGGCAATACACGGTATTAAGAACTGGGGTATGAAAAAAAAAGAAGAAAAAAACAAAAAAAAAACTAAGTTTAAACAAGAACTGGGGTATGTAAACTTTTGATCAGGGTCATTTGGGTCATTTCTGTTGTCATTATGATTTAAAAAGAGTAAACACAGTTGACTGATAATAAATGGCTTCAGCCAAACACTAACCATGAGTGAAAGAAATGTTTTTGTGTTATCATTTGTATTCTCTGAAAAATGGCCAAGAAATCATAAATTCTGCCACGGTATGTAAACTTATGAGCACAACTGTACTTTACAGCTGGTGATGTGCTGCTGGCAGACATGTTGCAAGGACCTGTGACACCCTTTGCTATACCATCTTCTCTGTCAGGGGAGGCTGCTGAGAAGTCATGATATATAGTGGAGGTAGACATGAAAGGTGAGGAGTGAGGATGAGAAGAATTGTTTCCCTTGTGTGTAGCTTTCAGGTGCTCTTGCCAGTGGGCTGAGTAGCGAAGGTTAAATGCCTTGTTAAGCATGTGGTACCCAAATGGCTGGTGCTTTTGCACGCTTGATCTGCTTGTGGCAGAGATTGCAAATTGCAACAGTGCGATTGGCTGCACATGTGCTAAAAAAGGCCCACACAGCTGAGCTGTGGGAAGTGGGCCAGGAGATAACAGCTGCACAATCTGATAGAAGAGGGTGGCTGCTCTCTACTCTTCCATGATGTCTGCCTTTGGAAGGCATCCTGCCTTGTTGGCGTTGTTTCTCCCCTCACTTTCCTCCTCTGCTCTATCTGGCACCCAAGTTGCGCCAGTGACCTCACCATCATTATTCCCTCCATCCCCATCATTACTGCAGGTAACTTGGCAATACGCTGAAACTGGGGGAACATGACTGCCAATTTGTTGTTTATCAGTGTTCTCCCCTCTCTGTAGGCTCAAGTTATTCCCTTCCTCTACCGCATAACCAACATCAGAATCAAGTATCTGTGCATCCTCAAGATGCAAGTGGTTGACGCTGACTCAGCTGACTCCTCCATGCATGATGCTGGGGCTATGGCAAGAGCACTGTGGACAAGGAGGTAGTATAAACTGCTCTGACATCTGCGGTGTACTGCGCACTAGTGTCAGCTTGAGTCATAGAGGATGAGGAGGATAAGGATGGTTTAGTAAGCCAGTCCACCACCTCCTCAGCATGCTGTGGCTGGATAGCATGGCAACATCACTAAACAGAAACAAAAGTGCCCTACCTGAGGACAGACCACGTCCACCTTTGCCTGGACACAGATGCTACTGGCCACCTCATAGTGGCATGGGAATGTCTGCCTCTCCATGTTGGCCTTTCAGACATGATGGGGTGTGGGGGCTTATTACCCAAATTTAATAGAAATAGAAATGTGTGATTGAATGCACTTTATTGAATGAAAAGTGGTGTTTGGTGCACTTTAACCTGTTGCCGACCGCACGCCGTCATCTTACGGCAGCAACTTGGTTCAATATCGTAAACCGCCGTCACCTGACGGAGGCTGCGAGATCACGGATTGGGAGCGTGCATGCACCGCTGGAGGCGCGCTCGCCTGCTCACTGTGTATCGGGTGAGCCAGGGAGTTGGTAGGGCAGACTCAATGGCTACCCGCCATCGCTCCCCCGCAGTGAAAGAACAGGATCCATGTATGTAAACACTCGGATCTCCGTTCTGACAGGGGAGAAGGAGTGTGATCGTAGGCTTCCTGTATATGGGGGCCGCGATCACTCTCCTCCCCCACTCAGCCCAGCCCCCACACAGTTAGTAACACCTTCCAGGGAACACACCTAACCCCTTGATCGCCCCTAGTGTTAACCTCTTCCCTGCCAGTGACATTTATACAGTAATCAGTGCACTGATTTTTCCATAGCACTGATCACTTTATCAATGGCAATGGTCCCAAAAAAGTGTCAAAAGCGTCTGACATGTCCGTCGCAATTTCGCAGTACCGCTAAAAATTGCAGATCGACGCCATTTACTAGTAAAAAATAAAAAAATTATAAAAATAAAAACCCCATAAATTAATTCTCATCGTTTGTAAACGTTTCAACTTGCACAAACCAATCAATATATGCCGATTGCGATTTTTTTTTTACCAAAAATATGAGGAAGAGTATATTGGCCAAAACTGATGAATAAATTAGTTTTTTATTTTTTTTTTTGGTTTTGTATTTTAGCAAAAAGTAAAAAATATTGTATTTTTTCAAAATTGTCGCTCTTTTTTTGTTTATAGCGCAAAAAATAAATACTGCAGAGGTGATCAAATACCACCAAAAGAAAGCTCTATTTGTGGTAAAAAAAAGGACGCCAATTTTGTTTGGGTACAAAGACGCATGACCGCACAAGTTTCAGTTAAAGCGACGCAGTGGCGAATTGAAAAAAGTTCACTGTTCCTAAAGAGGTAAATCCTTCTGAAGTGGTTAAATTGAGGACGCTGACAGAAATGTAAAATCTTAAAAAAAAAAATTAAAAGATTAGGGGGAACACCAGAAAAACTGTGGCTGTCAATTTAAAAAAGGGGGGCAGGCAGGTGACAAAAAAAATAAAAAATAAAAATAACACGCAGCAGTCAGAAAAAATAGGTTATACAGCATTAAAGGTTATGTAATGCTGTCTTAAACGCGGCCCTATACTAACACACTACACTGACTCTACACTATACTGACACACTATGCTAACACAGTACACTATACTGACACACTATACTAACACAGTACACTATACTGACGACTATACTCACACTATAATAACACTACACTAAGTCACAATATGTGGACACAGTAACTCGCTAGTAGCAAACTGAGCTCTGCTCTATTTATTTCCACTCCATCAACACACTGCAAAAGCTTCCTATGGGAAGGAATCTTTTATAGTGTGGGGTGGCACTATGAGCACTGAGCCGTGATTGGACAGTCATAATCACTAATTAAGGCTCTGACAGTACTCTGTGCCCTAATTGGCAAAGCCTTGCACGGCTTCAGCCAATTAGGGCCCTAGAATGCATTGTGCAGCGCGCAATGCATTGTGGGGCACTCAGAGGGCGAACCGCCTAAGGGGCAAACAGGCGATGTTCTGGGCGAACTTTTGCTCAGCCCGAACCGTTCGCCAACACTACTAGCCAGCATTTTCCAAAGAAACCAGTTAGCAAGAATGTTTACCAGAACCCCAGCCACCCATCTTCTGTAGACAGGAATTTACACATCAACATCTGTCCCTGTTGTTCTTTTATTCATCTAAATCTTCCACATTAACCACTTCAATACATGACGTTTATACCCCTTCCTGCCCAGACCAATTTTCAGCTTTCAGCGCTCTCACACTTTGAATGACAATTACGTTCTCATGCTACACTGTACACAAACAACATTTGTATCATTTTTTCACACAACTAGAGCTTTCTTTTGGTGGTATTTACTAACCTCTGGGTTTTTTATTTTTTGCGACATAAGTGGAAAAAGTGCAAACATTTTGCAAAAAAAACACTTTTTTTTAGTTTCTATGATAAAATTTATTTTTGTTCATAAATTTGGACCAAAACCTATACTGCTGCCTAACTTTGGTAAAAATAACCCAAATAAGTGTATATTATTTGGTCTGTGTGAAAGTTATAGAGTCTACAAGCTATGGTGCCAATCATTGAAAATTGATCACACCTGATGTACTGATGGCCTATCTCATTTCTTGAGGCTCTGAAATGTCAGGAACGTACAAATACCCCCCAAATGACCCCTTTTTGAAAAGTAGGCATTCCAAGGTATTTACTATGAGGCATGGCGAGTTTTTTCCCCACAATTCTTCGGAAAGTTATTTCTCACACACAGCATATGCATACTTCCAATTACACCCCAAAATACATTCTGATACTCGCCCCGAGTATGGCGATACCACATGTGTAAGACTTTTTCGCAGCCTGGCCACATAGAGAGTTCCAACATGCAAGGAGCACCGTCATGCATTCGAGGAGCAGAATTTTCTCATCTAATTTCCTAATGACCTATTACAATTTTGACGGCCCTGGAGCACCAGGACAATGGAATTACCCACAAAACGGCCCCCTTTTGGAAAGCAAACACCCCAGCGTATAATCTTTGAGGCATTATGATCTTTTGAATGGTTCCTTTTTTTCCACAAGTCTTCGAAAATTGTGGAAAGAAAATGAAAACGCTTTTATTTGGTCAATTTATAAGATATTTATAACACATAGCATGTACATAGCAAAAATTACCCCCAAAATATATTGTGCTACTCATCCCGAGTATGGTGATACCACATGTGTGAAACTTTTACACAGCCTGGCCACATAGAGAGGTCCAACATGCAGGGAACACCGTCAGGCATAAATTACACAGCAAATTTCATTCATACCTATCACACTTTTGAAGGCCCTGGAGCACCAGGACAGTGGAACTACCCACAAAATGACCCCATTTTGGAAAGCAAACTATTCTATGAGGCATGATAGATAGGTACTTGGGTACTCTGAT
The DNA here is from genome assembly GCA_018402905.1 of Glandirana rugosa. Taxonomy (NCBI): domain Eukaryota; kingdom Metazoa; phylum Chordata; class Amphibia; order Anura; family Ranidae; genus Glandirana; species Glandirana rugosa. The sequence continues at coordinate 1,322,392 of BLSH010431245.1, forward strand.
GGGCTGCAGATAGGTACTCAGGTATTCTGATGGGCTGCAGATAGGTACTAAGGTATTCTGATGGGCTGTATATAGGTACTCGGGTATTTTGATGGGCTGGAGACAGGTACTCGGGTAATCTGATGGACTGGTAAAAGGTACTTGGATACTCTGATGGGCTGCAGATAGGTACTCAGATGGATTGGTGACAAGTACTCGGGTAATCTGAAGGGCAGGTGACAGGTACTCGGGTACTCTGATGGGCTGGTGACAGGTACTTGGGTACTCTGATGGGCTGGTGACAGGTACTCGGGTACTCAGATGGGCAGGTGACAGGTACTCAGGTACTCTGATGGGCTGGTCGCAGGTACTCGGATACTCAGATGGGCAGGTGACAGGTACTTGGGTACGCTGATGGGTTGGTGACAGGTACTCGGGTACTCTGATGGTTTGGTGACAGGTGCTTGGGTACTCAGATGGGTTGGTGACAGGCACTTGGGTACTCTGATGGACTAGTGACAGGTACTCGGGTACTTTGATGGGCTGGTGACAGGTACTCTGATGGGCTGGTGACAGGTACTCGGGTACTTTGATGGGCTGGTGACAGATACTTGGGTACTCTAATGGGCAGGTGACAGGTACTCGGGTACGCTGAAGGTCAGGTGACAGGTACTTGGGTACTCTAATGGGCAGTTGACAGGTACTCGGGTACTTTGGTGGGCAGGTGACAGGTACTCGGGTACTTTGATGGGCTGGTGACAGGTATTCAGATGGGCTGGTGACAGGTACTCGGGTACTCAGATGGCTGGTGACAGGTACTCGGATGCTCAGGTGGGCAGGGGACAGGTACTCTGGTATGCTGATGGTCTGGTGACAGGTACTCGGGTACTCTGATGGGCAGCGGACAGATACTCGGGTACTCTGATGGGCTGGTGACAGATACTCAGGTACTTTGATGGGTTGGTGACAGGTACTCGGGTACTCTGATGGGTTGGTGACAGGTGCTTGGGTACTCAGATGGGTTGGTGACAGGCACTTGGGTACTCTGATGGACTGGTGACAGGTACTCGGGTACTTTGATGGGCTGGTGACAGGTACTCTGATGGGCTGGTGACAGGTACTCGGGTACTTTGATGGGCTGGTGACAGATACTCTGATGGGCTGGTGAAAGGTACTCGGGTACTTTGATGGGTTGGTGACAGGTACTCGGGTACTCTGATGGGCTGGGGACAGGTACTTGAGTACTCTGATGGGCTGGTGACAGGTACTCAGATGGGCAGGTGACAGGTACTCAGGTACTCTGATGGGCTGGTGACAGGTACTCGGGTACTCAGATGGGCAGGTGACAGGTACTTGGGTACGCTGATGGGCTGGTGACAGGTACTTGGGAACTCAGATGGGCAGGTGACAGGTACTCGGGTACGCTGAAGGTCTGGTGACAGGTACTTGGGTACTCTAATGGACAGGTGACAGGTACTCTGATGGGCTGGTGACAGGTACTCAGGTACTCAGATGGGCTGGTGACAGGTACTGGGATACTCAGGTGGGCAGGGGACAGGTACTCTGGTATGCTGATGGTCTGGTGACAGGTACTTGGGTACTCTGATGGGCAGGAGACAGGTACTCGAGTACTCTGATGGGCTGGTGACAGATACTCAGGTACTTTGATGGGTTGGTGACAGGTGCTTAGGTACTCAAATGGGTTGGTGACAGGCACTTGGGTACTCTGATGGGCTGGTGACAGGTACTCGGGTACTTTGATGGGATGGTGACAGGTACTCTGATGGGCTGGTGACAGGTACTCGGGTACTTTGATGGGCTGGTGACAGGTACTCTGATGGTCTGGTGACAGGTACTCGGGTACTTTGATGGGTTGGTGACAGGTACTTGGGTACTCTGATGGGCTGGTGACAGGTACTCAGGAACTCTGATGGGCTGTTGACAGGTACTTGGTTACTCTGATGGGCTGGTGCAAGGTACTGGGGTACTCTGATGGGTTGGTGACAGGTACTCGAGTACTCAGATGGGCTGGTGACAGGTACTCGAGTACTCAGATGGGCTGGTGACAGGTACTTGGGTACTCCGATGAGTTGGTGACAGGTACTCAGATGGGCTAGTGACAGGTACTCGCGTACTCAGATGGGTTGATGACAGGTACTCAGGTACTCAGATGGGATGGTGACAGGTACTCAGATGGACTGGAGACAGGTATTCGGGTACTCAGATGGGATGGCAACAGGTACTCGGGTACTCAAATGGGTTGATGGCAGGTACTCTAATGGGCAGGTGACAGGTACTCGGGTACTCTGATGGGCAGGTGACAGGTACTCAAGTACTTTGATGGGCTGGTGACAGGTACTCGGGTGCTTTGATGGGCTGTGACAGGTACTTGAGTATTTTGATGGACAGGTGACAGGTACTCGGGTACTTTGATGGCATGTGACAGGTACTCAGGTACTTTGATGGACAGGTGACAGGTACTCTGATGGGCTGTGACAGGTACTTTGATGAGGTGGGGACAGGTCCTCTTTATTGGGGGGGATCAGTGTGCTTGGTGTTTACACTAGGCGGTAACAAGCTGTTACTGTAATCTCCCTCTCACACACGATCGGTGTGTGAGAGGGAGAACCTGGTAACAGCTCGTTACCGTGGTTTGTTTACATCATGTAACCGGCTGTGATTGGACACAGCCGGTCACGTGGTAAAGAGCCAATTTGATTGGCTTTTTACACTGATCGGAGCTGGGCTTTGTCTGAGGGACAAGCCTCAGCCCCGATCGCCGCACTGCGCCCCACGAGCGGCTTGCACGTGGAGGTTGATAGTGACTGGCTGTGATTGGACACAGCCGGTCATGTGGTAAAGAGCCAAATCTATTGTCTCTTTAACCCGATCGGGGGGACACGCCCCCCGGGGACACAAGCGATCCGCGTTCGCCACGCTGCGGCGAAAAGTGGTGGACGTCATATGACGTCCGTCCGGATCGACAAAGGGTTCCTGCTGACGTCATTTTACAATGACTCAGTAAGGAACTGGTTAAAATTCAAATAAAATTAAAAAATTCTCATAGGACTTTAGGGTCACGAGAAAGCCCCATTTGTCCCCCAGAAAACAATATATGTATCCATTCTTTATCATAAGTAATTTCAAAGTTATAGACTCATGAACAGACACATAGCAAAAATGTGAAATATGGTCTGGCCCATAGGGGGTAAACAGATATTAGATATGAAGTGGATATTCATAACTTAGTTTTGTTTGTGAAATCTCATACTATGACCAGTGATACCAGTGACATCTAGTAGCAACAGTGAGAAATCACAAGCCTACTTAAACTTGGAGAAAAACCAGGTGAAAAACTATACAATCAGTCTGAGCGAACTACAGCCTATCCAAAAACTAAATTGACATTGTAGCCCCTGTTTAGGACAAGGGGCTACAAAGATAATTTATGCATGCCACTGAGTTGCAAAAGTCTCCCTTGTGTAGACATCTAAAAGCCTTAAAACTGCTTCTAGGCACCACAATCTTGGAAGTGTTATCACCAGCCCAGCACATTCAGAGGTGTTACTCAAGTGACAATCTATTTTATTTTATTTCTACTACATTTCCAGGAATGCAGACAGCCTATAGAAGTGAATGCAATTCAGAGGCTGACCAGGCACAGCCACATGTCAAAATTCGACAGCTGTGCAGGAATGACTGTGCGTATGGATGTGTCAGTGCAGCCCTGCATCTACCTCTATAGGCTGTTTGCATGTAGCTCAGGCAGCTTACCTGGAGGGTGGCAGCATCCAGCTGAACAAAGTTTAAAAGCACAGATAGGTACCTGAATGAAGCCTTTTTTAAGTTGGTGAAAGGATCTCTTTAAGAAAAATAGCTAACAAAATAATTGTGTAGAAAAGTGCTCCTGATACTCTAAACACTTACTGTATAATCATTGCTACATATGCATAGTGTTACTAAACCCAGGACCCTGCATAAACTAAATCCGGTCTCCCACAGTACACAGAACATGGGAATGCAATTATTTTAGTAAATATAAACTGCTAAATACCTTTTCTCATAAGCAGTATATAGCAATCTTATGACTTCTATCAGTGCCTGGTTAAAGCTTGTAGGAGGAGATTTCATTCTCCCCTGATTGTCCTATGAGGCTGCAGGACCCCTGACCCTTTGTCTGGACAGTGCTTATTGGCCCTGTGTTGATCATATGCACCATCCCAAGGAAAAACTTTCTAGCAATACACACCAAACTGAGCATGTGCAGATTGCCCCTAAGCTCTGTACTGTCAGGAGATGGATTGGGGACAGTGGAAGAAGGGGAGGATAAGAGAACACAGGATCAAACAGCCTTTATACACAATACATAGGATTAACCCCTTAGATTCCACAGTGAGCCTAACAAGCATGCTTTACTGCATATACAGACTGATTTTACTATTGTGGGTTTAGTAACACTTTAAGTGAACATTCAGCGTGGGTTGACACAAAAGCTGCAAAAGAGCTTTAGCAGTTTATGGAATTCTCTGACTAGTATTTGTATCTGAAAGAAAATCAGTTTCCAAACAACTCTAACTTATAAACAGCTTTATTGTATATGGATTTCTTCTTGTAACACAGAGGTAAACAAAAGCAATGATAACCTATAGGGAATTTAAGTAGACAGCTAAGTAAGCACCCTGGAAACATCAAACATTTGGGGTGTTTAATGGTGCAAGCGTATGTTTACCTTGTATGCCTCTCATGATTGATGATCAGGCTGCTTATCATTCTAAGGTGCCCAAAGCAAAATGTTGAAGGGGCAGTGTGTACATTGATTTTCTATGCTGAGTTTCATGGTTCCCAATCCCAGACAGTCATACAGTTGTCTACAGATACAGTATCTCACAAAAGTGAGTACACCCCTCACATTTTTGTAAATATTTTATTATATCTTTTCATGTGACAACACTAAAGAGATTATACTTTGCTACAATGTAAATTAGTGAGTGTACAGCTTGTATAACAGTGTGAATTTGCTGTCCCCTCAAAATAACTCAACACACAGCCATTAATGCCTAAACCGCTGGCAACAAAAGTGAGTACAACCCTAAGTGAAAATGTCCAATTTGGGCCCAAAGTATCAATATTTTGTGCTGCCACCATTATTTTCCAGCACTGCCTTAATCCTCTTGGGCATAGAGTTCACCAGAGCATCACAGGTTGCCACTGGAGTCCTCTTCCACTCCTCCATGACGACATCACAGAGCTGGTGGATGTTAGAGATCTTGAGCTCCTCCACCTTCCATTTTCAGGATGCCCCACAGATGCTCAACAGGGTTTAGGTCTGGAGACATGCTTGGCCAGTCCATCACCTTTACCCTCAGCTTCTTTAGCAAGGCAGTGGTCATCTTAGAGGTGTGTTTGGGGTCATTATCATGTTGGAATACTGCCCTGCAGCCCAGTCTTCGCAGGGAGGGGATCATGCTCTGCTTCAGTATGTCACAGTACATGTTGGCATTCATGGTTCCCTCAATGAACTGTAGCTCCCCAGTGCCGGCAGCACTCATGCAACCCCAGACCATTACACTCCCACCACTATGCTTGACTGTAGGCAAGACACACTTGTCTTTGTACTCCTCACCTGGTTTCTGCCACACACGCTTGACACGATCTGAACCATATCCGTTTATCTTGGTCTCATCAGACCACAGGACATGGTTCCAGTAATCCATGTCCTTAGTCTGGTTGTCTCCAGCAAACTGTTTGCAGACTTTCTTGTGCATCATCTTTAGAAGAGGCTTCCTTCTGGGACGAAAGCCATGCAGACCAATTTGATGCAGTGTGCAGCATATGGTCTGAGCACTGACAGGCTGACCCCCCACCCCTTCAAATTCTGCAGCAATTCTGGCAGAACTCATACGTCTATTTACCAAAAACAACCTCTGGATATGACGCTGAACATGTGCATTCAACCTCTTTGGTCAACCATGGCGAGGCCTGTTCTGAGTGGAACCTGTCCTGTTAAACCACTATATGGTCTTGGCCACCATGCTGCAGCTCAGTTTCAGGGCCTTGGCAATCTTTTTATACCCTAGACCATCTTTATGAAGAGCAACAATTCTTTTTTTCAGATCCTCAGAGAGTTCTTTGCCATGAGGTGCCATGTTGACCTTACAGTGACTAGTGTGAGAGAGTGAGAGCGATAACACCAAATTTAACACACCTACTCCACATTCACACCCGAGACCTTGTAACACTAATGAGTCACGTGACACAGAGGAGGGAAATTAACTAATTGAGCCCAATTTGGACATTTTCACCTAGGGCTGTACTCACTTTTGTTGTCAGCAGTTTAGATATTAATGGCTGTGTGCTGAGTTATTTTGAGGGGACAGCAAATTTACACTGTTATACAAGCTGTACACTCACTAATTTACATTGTAGCAAAGTGTCATTTCTTCAGTGTTGTCACATGAAAAGATATAAAATATTTACAAAAATGTGAGGGGTGTACTCACTTTTGTGAGATACTGTATGTGTATAATCTGAGAAAAGAGGGCTATTAAATCATGATTAATAATAAATATTTATTATCTTTACCACTATGGGCTACCTTTAAAATAAAAGTATACTCACAATTTTATTGCTGCATATTAAATATCTGGCGCACCAATAGTGCCTTTCCTCGTAATCATTGGTTTTGTTTCCCACAGTAGAGATCTCTGAGGCTTTCAATTGATATTTATTATGTTTATGTAATTGATATTTAGTCCTTCTTTATTTATCACATAAAATATGTCATTTATTCTGTTAGTTCTGGTGCCCCAGAACTGTCTCTTCAGTGCTGGGGAGTAGGGGAAGCTGTGATGTAGTAGTGGTGGATCCCTACAGTGATGGGTGCACTTCTTCAGTGTTTTAATAGACAGATTTCTTCCACCCGATGCCCATGCTAAATCTTTGCAATTAAACACTTCTCCTTGTGCTCCTCCTGCGCAGAGGGTTAAAGAAGATGGTGTTTCTTTACATGCTTACTCCAGCCTCATTGTTAATGGCAAAGTGCTGGTAATGTAGTCCCATGCTGAGCAAGTGCATTGGATGCTACTGATATTATGTTCCTTCCTCCAAAGATTTTTTAAGCTATCAGGCATGTTTACTAAACTAGCAGCATGACTGAGCAGGGTTTCAGTAGCACACATACTGTATTATTTTCAGTAAATATTCAACTTTCAATAAGTGCCTTGTTGAACTTTGGAAATGTGAATCAATTTGTCTGCTTAATGCAAATGGCCCATTCACACTGCTTAGCATATACTGCTTAACATGTATGACCCGTTTATGGCCCATTAACCTGTGTTCTTGAACAAGTTGGGGATGATATACTAAAGGCAAATAGGTTGTTCTTTTTGAAAAATAATTTTTACTGTGCAATAGATTTTTATCTTAGTGAATGAGGTAAAGTTCAGCAAACTTCCACCATCCAATCATGTGCAAGCAAAACTATTATTTTTTTTAATTTCCCTTCTCAGCAATTGGACTGTTTAAGAGTCAACCATAATCTCTTTTTTTCAGGGAATCTCTCTCTACAGTTTATGGAAAATGTTGTCGCCTGCAGCAGTAAGCATTATTTGACTGGCAGTGTTATTATCCTGTAACTGAAGAATCCCTAGGAAAAACACTTGGTTGAAAATAGACCTTAATTCATGTCTAAATCCACAAACAAAATGTAATATATGTCAGATTTCCAGTCCTAACATGTGGTGACTGCATTTGTTTTCATTCTCAGAAAAGAGAATTTGCAGCAATTATGGAAAATACCTGTTGACCTTGTCAGAAATGCAATATCTTTCTCACTTCTCCTAAACAGAAAAAACAGCAAAAACATCTTAACTTTCTTTTGTAAACTACTAGTTACATAGGTCCACCATGTAATGGAGATGAAGACAGACATGTTTTAAATCCAACCTACTGTATGTGACACACCCTAAATGCCTCCATAGATACAATGAAGACATGAAGGGACATGAAGTGGATTATTTGCAGGATTACTAGTTGAAAACAAGGATAAAAAAAGCATTAAAAAGATCATTAATGCAGTCATTGCATCCAAGGATTGGTGAGCTTCAATATATTAAAACTGTTTTTGGGTTTAAATATATTTTGATGTAAAACTGTGGCCAGGCCGCGGACAATAATGTCTTTGCATATTCTGAAGACAATAGCCCACCCTGAACTCTGTAGCTTTGTGGAGAGCATTTTGATCTCAAAGTTTACGACAGAAGCATTCATTCATAAGCATTCATAAAGTCATCCAAACTTATCTCTCAGCAGCTCACCTTGCTTTTCCCTTGCAGAGTTTCTGTTTTGTTGTTCTGTGTTAAAGCTGTAGTAAACTGCCCAAAAAAAAATATTTTTTGGGCAGGTTTATTACATAATGTGCTTGTATGCATCACATGCAAGACAGACTTACCTGCAAATGGAGCCCTCCAGCTCCGCACTGTACAGCTCCCCTGGTGCTCCCATCTTCACCCAGTCTTTTTTTCAGGTTTGCAGGCTCTGGCTAAATGGCTGAATGACTGGGTTGCGATGACGTCACTCCTGCGCATGTGCACGAGAGTCCCGGCCACTACATGGAGCTCTGCATTCCACGGCATACTGTATGCCCTGGAATTCAGAGCATCACTGTGCATGCACAGGTGACAACATCAGCTATTGCCCATGAGAATATCTCCCAAACGGTGCTCATTTAGGAAATATTCATTGTACTTACAGGTAAGCCTGATTTTAAAGCTTACCTGTAGGTACGAGTTCAGAAAGAAAATTTACTCCCGCTTTAATATTGGTGATCAGGAGAGATTGGAGGAAAGAAGGTTGCTGAGTCACTTTCTCCTTAGAGACATACAAAAATTTACAAAACATCTGACAAGGTTTGAAGGACTGTCTTGATTCCCTTTAAGCACCAATTAGTTGCAACATGGGTGTGCAGAATAAAGATTTTAATGGGAGTACTGACTGTTACTTTAAACTTTTTGCTGCCACTGAAATAAGGTTTGCATTGGCATCAGCAGCTCTAAATCTACCTAATTACTTTTGGTGAGGTTATGTGTCACCCCACCTCCATATATCCCAGCCTCTGCTGTCCCTTCTGGGATGTCCATCCATAGTGGATGACAACAGGGAGAGTGGAGAATAATCTGTGAACATCTGGTTTATGTCCCCTGCAGTGAATGAAGCTGAACATGACAAGCATTTTGTCACTGGCTTTAGAGCTGTCATTGTCTGGTTGCTGTGACTGGGGATGAAGCTAATCAAGCACAGTGGATTGTAAGAGAGACATTAGGGGTCTATTAAATGCTTGCTGTCTCATTAAAGATAACCTGACACTTCCATTGTTCATTTCACATAGTGGGATTGTCAGTCCCCAATGTGATAGGAATAAATTTAATTAAAAAATCAAAGTTAAAAAATTAAACTTAAAGGTGTTGTAAAATCTCATGGTTTGTTGCACCTTAATGCATTATATGCATTAAGGTAAGAAAAAAGCCTTCTGTGATGCAGCTGCCCCAGATTCCCCCTCTCCTTTTTCTTACCTGAACCCGATCGTTCAATCAGTGTGCATGAGCCCAGTGGCTCCAGTCGCTGTCTCGGGTCCTCATTGGATAGATTGATAGCAGCAGGAGCCATTGGCTCCCACTGCTGTAAATCAAATCCAGTGACATGGGAACCCGGGGCGGGGCCAAGTCCTGCTGTCTGTGTCAATGAATGCAGCAGCAGGACTCGTGAGCGGGTGCCCCCAGGGAAAGCGGCTCTCCGTGGGGGCACCCGATGAAGAGGATGAGCCAGGAGTGCTGCCGGGGCACCCCAGAAAAGGGGGATCAGGGCTGTTTTGTGCAAAACCCCTGCGCAGAGCAGGTAAGTATAATATGTTTGTTAATAAAAAAAACAAAACAAACCTTTACAATCACTTTAATGTACATGTACAGGTACATTCAAACAAAGAGCTGTTTTGGGAGATGAAGAAAACTAGTTATCAAATGCCTTGTAAATGCTTACATAGGCTCAGGCTTCCTAGTGTAGCATTTACAGGCTAAGATCAAGTTTAGAGTCTTAAGCCCCGTACACACGGGACGATGATCGCACGTACGATCGTGTCAAATCGTATGTTGGCTGTTGTATGTAGCATACTGACTGCACTACACGATCGTACGACCGCAGAAGAACGTTCAGGTGCATGTAATTAGCATCCGGCCATTCCTGACTTTGGAGCATGCGTGTTTTGCACAATACAACTTGTTGGACCAACTGCTCTATATACACAATACAACAGTCGTATGAGAGCTTGTTGGTACGACCAAGTTTTCTAGTCTGCTCATACAACTCCCTTGTACGACCGTCGTATGTTCGACTGTTCAAATCGCGCATACGAATGATCGATTTCGCATACAACGGTCGTTAGTACGACCTGTTGTGTGCGATCGTCGTCCCGTGTGTACGGGGCTTTAGAGTTTTCCTTTTTTTATCCAAAAACACTTGCTGGTTGCATCTTGCAGGATGTCAGGATAGTACAAGTAATGTGAATTGACTTAGTCATGGGAATTGCAGTAACATTTGGGATATGTTACACGTTAGTGTTCATGATATAAGTAACCGTAGAGAACACCTGTGTTTTCTTTAAGATGTATTTACCACTTATTTATAAAGTGTTATATATCTTAGTTTTTATGTGGTATACTCCTCAAAATATTTTTTAAATTAAACACACAAGTCGATTGAAAAAAGGTATCCCAATATGTATACTGCATATCTTATGTTTAAGTAGATAGTTAGACATCCACAAGTTTCAAATGGAACCCCAAAAAATAAATAGTTGTTTACCTTTGGAGGGGTCCCAAAGGAAAAGCAATAGAAATGATCACAGTCCTAGAAAACTTTCCAGATGGTTTAATTTCAAAAACAGACTGAAGATTTCCCAACTGTAACTTGAGAAAATTAGAAAGCTAAGCTGTCCTGAGGTTACTGATTCAGACCTGCATACCTACTGTTTTCCAGTATGACTTGCTTAATGCTTGGCCATACTTTTGAAGGGCTTGGCACTGGCTGCTTCCATAACAGTAGATTGCCACAATATCTGAGACCACTTCAATCCACCATAATCCTGTTTCATACGTTTAGAATTCTGGTCCATAACACAACTTTTTCTTTTACTTTTTTATGAAACCTGAGTCGGAATCATAAATACTTTATGGAACAGGAATGTATTCTGGCCTTTATTTTTGTGGCTGTCGTCTAGATGCTTCAGTAATGCTCTGTCTGATGTGATCTCAGGCTAACAGCACAGAGAATAAAATGTAAACTGCATAAGAATATATTGTATATTCCATCATTATGATTTCCTTATTCTGATTAAAGGCTAATTCTTTTTTTTTCCTTCGGATAGCACTATGCTTTACAATTCTTACAGCCTTACCCCTTGTTTCCTGTAGTTTTGGATAATGTGAGGAAGAGTTAAACTTAGTCAGGTTTTATAATACCGGTTTATATTAGAATTAATTATGTAAACCTAATTACAAAAATACTATATACTCTTTTATCAACAGCTTCTATTAAAATAATGCCTGGTAACAATACCATGAAGGTCCCTGTTCTTGTTCTTCAAGAATTTAACGGCTTTGCTCCCGCATTATTACTCTGTTACCCCCCCCGGAGATTATAAGTGACTGTGCTGACACCCATTATTATTGATATTATTCTTATTATACAGGATTTATTTAGCACCAACCGTTTGCGCAGTTAAAAGGACAGTAGTACCTTTGTTGCCAATTATCCTTTAATGAATGCAGTCCCCTTCCACTTTGAGTGCAGCCCACCTGGTCCTATACTCACCTTCATTCTCGATCAGGTCATTTTTCAATCTACAGACCCACACTAAAAAAAGGGGCCTCTCCAGTCCTTCAGTCTGTGCATGCACATTGCAACCACATTCATTCCTTTGGGAGCCATACTCATGGCAGCCCCAGAGGTTTGTCATAGTATGGCTCTCCATAGAAATGTACCCTTTTTTCATCCATGTATTCTTGGAAAATAACAGTGGCTAAAGAAAATGTAATCTTTTTTGTAACCACTCCTAACATTAGGCTTTTTATCCAATAAATGGCCTATAGAATAAAGAACATGCTATGAAATATAACAAAATTATATTTTTCTCAAATAAATAAATAAATACTTCTATAACTTCGGAAATATATAGTTTCCATTTCAAGTTCAGGAAAAGCATGATTGTATGAAAGTATTAAGGATGACCATATAAGCTGCTATAGCTGGAGCAATATCAGGTGTGTGTACAAAAGATGGTTCTCACTGTCATAGAATTGATATTGGCACATGAAGAATTTCTACCTATGTTAATATTTTGGTCTCAAGGAATGTGCTTGAACTACCTGCTTGATTTACTAATCCCCTAACAAGCTGTAAGCCATAGTCTACTTGTCATTTCCTGTTGCGATTTAATAGACCTTAAAGATCACATTTGTAGGCTCTAGAATACATCTCTGAAAGGTTTATACCTTAGGGCATGGTACATAACTGCCTCTTTGCTATTCTTTATGTGATATTTTAAAGATCGCTTATCTGAAACAGATATATAGCTTTACAATCTAGGATTCCCAGGGTCATAGTGTACAGTGTGACCATTCTTAGTGAGTGGAACCGCAATGGCAGTTTTACAACTGTCTGGTATGTACATTGCCTCTAAGGAGTCCTGAAATTCTCAGCTAGGGGTTTGTGTTTATTTTAACTCAGTGGTGTATATTTTTACTGGACTCCGGGACTTTACAGATTCTAAAAAAAAAAAATCCTGAAACTCAGCTGAGTTTTGGATAGCACTCATGGAGCCAACTTTGTATATTACGCTCAAAAGACTAATTTCAGTAGATATATATTCACAGCGCTAATCCAAGTTAGTTACTAATTTACAGCTCTTTTCCTTTTTTATTAATGTTCCGTATTTGTAAACATAAAAAAATATGGGTAAATGAATTAAACCAGAAAGAATAAATGACTGATTGCTTGCTAAAAACATATAGAACCAGATAGATAGATAGATTTTTTTTAGATGCAGTAGGTAAACAAATAGCAGAGGTGGCTCCAGGCAATTTTTTGGGAGGAATTACGTTGGGACTGGCAGTATAAGTGGGGGAGCTAATGGATGTGATCAAAAGCAGGCAAGACCAAAGTGGTATTTCTGTACAGTTTATGGCTTGTAGCGTGCCACCATTTCCATTTTGAAAAGACAAAATAGGGGTTTGGGGTACACTGAAGAGACTGTGGCAATGGTAACCCCAACAAGTGTCAGAGCCAGCAACAACCGCTAGCAAATGTAAGGACATCAATGAAAACTCCCAGCAGGTGTCAGGCCCAGCAGCGATACCCCCCAGAAATAACATCAAGCATATGTCAGGGCCATCAATAACCCCCAAGACATGTCACAATAAATTAACCCACAGCATGGCACGATAATTAACCCCTGGCATGGCAAGTAAATGAACACTGAGAATAGCACAATAATTAACCACTTGACCTCCAAAAGGTTTTACTCCCTTCATGACCAGGACACTTTTTGCTATTCAGCACTGTGCTACTTTAACTAGTAATTGCACAGTCATGAAACACTGTACCCAAATGAAATTTATATATATTCTTTCACACAAATAGAGCTTTCTTTTGATGGCATTTGATCACTACTGGATTTTTGCTTTGTTTCTATATAAATGAAAAAAGATCAAAAGTTTGGAAAAGAAAACACCAATGTTTTCTACTTTCTTTGATAAAACATATCCAATAAAATCACATTTCTTCATGAATTTAGGCCAAAATGTATTCTGCTGCATGTCTTTTGTAAAAAAAAATCCCAATGTGTGTCTATTAATGGTTTGTGTGAAGGTTATAGCATCTACAAACTATGGTATATATATATATATATATATATATATATATATATATATATATATATATATATATATTAGAAAATTGAACCACCCTTATGTACTCATGATCTCATTTCTTTATTGAAGCCTTTCAAATACCAAGACAGTACAAATACTCCCCAAATTACCCCTTTTTGGAAATTAGACAGTCTGAGGCATTTAGTAAGAGGTATGGTGAGTTTTTAACATTTTTTTATAAAAATGTTTTGGAAAATGAAGTGTTTTTTTCACATTTTTTTTTTTTTTTTACATTCTGTCACCAGTACAGTACAGCATCATCATATGACTGGTGTGGTGGTGATCAGGGGTACTGACTGGTTACATTATGTTAAAAAAGATATATTTTTTATAAATTCAATTTTTTTAAAACTTTTTTTCTTACTTTGTTCCTTTTTTTTTACTATATTTTTACATACTTTCATCAGAGTAGTTCAGTTTCACCATAGTGTCAGGGATATTTTTTGTACACTTTGATTGCTGTTACAAAGGTGATTACTGTAACTGCAATGTTTTGAACTGTCATGAATGGGTTACATTCCAAACAGCTGCGATTTTCTATTGTGTGCTGTGATTTACCCACAGTTATCACATGTACAGGATGCTGTGAATAGCCCAGGTACCATGTGAGAGCTGTAGGCCAATCACAGCATTACTATAGGAATCACAGCTGTTATGAATGAAATTCATTTATAACAGCCTTAGTGACATTATGATCATGTGATCACATAATGATCACGTAATCCCCCAGCTGCTCACAGCAGTCCGAGTACTGGGAGCAGCAATCCGCTGTATCCAGTGGGCATATTGGTAGTGATCCAGCCTGCCAATGCCGCCCTGCTGCAGTAAATATACTGTGGCTGGACGGCAACTGGTTGGTCCCCAGCATGATACAAAATTTAGATCACAACATTATTATTATTTATCCTTTAGCTTGCCATAGTAATCAACCCCCAGCATGAACCAAAAATGAACCCCCAGCATGACATAATAATTAACTACCAGCACAGTACAAAAATGAATCCCCACGCACAGCACAACATTTTAACCCCCCAGCATTGCACAATAATTAACCGGCAGTACAGAACAATAATTAACCCCCAGTCTTGCACAATAGTTAACTCTCCGCATTGCACAACACATAATCCCCAGCATTCCATAAAAATAAGCCCCCAGTATTATAAAATAATTAACCCATAGCATTGCAAACTAATTAACCTCTAGGAGTATAACAATCAATGTGTCCCCCTCATTGTGAAGCATACACAATAGCATATAGTGCAAACAGGTCATCACTATGTAGCGTATATAGTGTGGAAATCAGAACTGTATGCTTTGTTACTTTCTCTATGTTCCTGCTTACATTGGTGGACAGTGTGCACATGTACAATGTTGGACAGTATGCACGCTGTATATAGATGGTCATTGCCCCTTTATGCTTGTGGTTAGTGTGTCCCCTGTATTCTGGGGGTCAGTGCCCCTATATATTGTTCAAGGGTTGCCAACATCCTGAAGTGCAAATTGCACAGTAAAGATATGACTATAAAAAATAAAAAAGCGAGCGCTAGGTGCTGATAAAAACCTTAAACACCATTTATAAACAGATTTATTGAAACTTTAAGTAAGTTAACTCCCTATAACCATAATAATCATAATATAATAGTGATCTAAAGTGAAACATAGCTAAAGTAAATAAATCATATTATCACCTCAAATAAAAGTGCAAAAGAGACTTGCTGCCTCCAACCAGTGCTCCTCCGAGTGTTCACATTACGATCCCCTATCCAGCTATGACTCAACAGATCTCTTTCCAGTTAGCCAAAATTACTGTTTGTGGTGCAAATATCAATATATTATAATACTGTATATATAATATAAATTTTAAACTACAAAAATGTAGCTAGTGCAATTAGCAATGTGCTTAAAAGAGAAGTATGGCTTTTTTTTTTTGATTCATACTTACCTAGGTGGATGCAGCATCGGTCCGATGCTGCATCGGTCCCCCGGTGCCTCTAACACTGAGAACCGAGCAATCGAAAACTGCAGATCGATTGGTTCTCATAGCTCCCCAAGGAAAGTGCTGCTGACTATCAGTCAGCAGCTCTCTGCCCTGCTCCTTCCTTGCTCAGTGGAGCGCTGGGCTGTGGCGGGGGCGGGAGCGGCCGGCTCAGGCTCTCTGAGCGGATCCCGACTCCATGGTCGTGCTTGAGCCTGGATCGACTCTGTGACATCAGCAGAGAGTGGACTTCAGCAGGTCACCGGAGTGCAAAATGAACTGCACTCCTGTGATCCATAGGAGAAGTACAGTCAAACAAATTTTGGCTGTACTCCTCCTTTAAAGTATAACAAAAGGCAAAAAACATATTTCTCTCTTTTTAAAAAAGGGAACATTATGGACTCTGATGTAAATGAGAACTCTGAAGACTCTGATGTAAGGGTGAATGCTGCTTAAAGGGAAACTCTGATGTAAGGGGGTGTATGGTCTCCAGACCCCCCCCCCCCTTACACAAGAGTCCACAAAGCTCCCCTTTACATTACAGTTCACAGAGTTTCCCTTTACATAAGATTCCATAGAGTTCCCCTTTACATCAGAGTGTACATGGTTTCCTGTGGACCCTGATGAAAAGGTAAACACTGTGTACCTTGATGTAAAGGAGAATGCTGCAGACCAAGACATGACGCATGCCAGCTTTGGAATGCATGCGCAGTTCCAAAGCTGGCCCATGGCCATGACCATATTTTTTACAGGCAGCCGCTGTCTGTAACAGACATTTATGGACAGTTTGTAAATTGGATGATTTTTACAAACTGTAAATTTATGGAGGGTTGGCAACCCTAATACTGATGGTCAGTGTGCCCTGTACAGTGTTGGTCAGTGCCCCTGAATACTGTTGGTAAGTGTGCCCCTGTATACTGATCAGTGTGTCCCCTGTATATTAGTCAGTGTGCTCCCTGTACACTGGTCACTGGTCAGTGTGTCCCCTGTATACTGATCAGTGTGTCCCCTGTGTACTGGTCAGTGTGCCCCCTGTGTACTGGTCAGTGTTTCCTCTGTACACTGGTCAGTGTGTCCCCTGTATACTGATGAGTGTGTCCCCTGTGTACTGGTCAGTGTGCCCCCTGTGTACTGGTCAGTGTGCCTCCTGTGTACTGGTCAGTCTATCCCCTGGACGCTGGTCAGTGTGTTCCCCATATACTGGTCAGTGTGTCCTCTGTACACTGGCCAGTGTGTCCCTTGTATACTGGTCAGTGTGTCCCCTGTATGCTGGTCAGAGTGTCCCCTGTGTACTGGCCAGTGTGCCCCCTGTGTACTGGTCAGTGTGTCCTCTGTACACTGTTCAGTGTGTCCCCTGTATACTGGTCAGTGTGTCCCCTGGACACTGGTCAGTGTGTTCCCCGTATACTGGTCAGTGTGCCCCCTGTGTTCTGGTCAGTGTGTCCTCTGTACACTGGTCAGTGTTTCCCTGTATACTGGTCAGTGTGTCCCCCGGACACTGGTCAGTGTGTTCCCCGTATACTGGTCAGTGTGCCCCTTGTACACTAGTCAGTGTGTCCCCTGGGCACTGGTCAGTGTGTCCCCTGTATACTGGTCAGTGTGCCCCCTGTACACTAGTCAGTGTGTCCCCTGTGTACTGGTCAGTGTGCCCCCTGTATACTGGTCAGTGTGCCCCCTGTGTTCTGGTCAGTGTGTCCTCTGTACACTGGCCAGTGTGTCCCTTGTATACTGGTCAGTGTGTCCCCTGTATGCTGGTCAGAGTGGCCCTGTGTACTGGTCAGTGTGCCCCCTGTGTACTGGTCAGTGTGTCCTCTGTACACTGTTCAGTGTGTCCCCTGTATACTGGTCAGTGTGTCCCCTGGACACTGGTCAGTGTGTTCCCCGTATACTGGTCAGTGTGCCCCCTGTGTTCTGGTCAGTGTGTCCTCTGTACACTGGTCAGTGTTTCCCTGTATACTGGTCAGTGTGTCCCCCGGACACTGGTCAGTGTGTTCCCCGTATACTGGTCAGTGTGCCCCTTTTACACTAGTCAGTGTGTCCCCTGGGCACTGGTCAGTGTGTCCCCTGTATACTGGTCAGTGTGCCCCCTGTACACTAGTCAGTGTGTCCCCTGTGTACTGGTCAGTGTGCCCCCTGTATACTGGTCAGTGTGTCCCCTGGACACTGGTCAGTGTGTTCCCCGTATACTGGTCAGTGTGTTCCCCGTATACTGGTCAGTGTGTCTCCTGTACACTAGTCAGTGTGTCCCCTGGTCAGTGTGTCCCCTGTATACTGTTCAGTGTGTCCTCTGTACACTGGTCAGTGTGTCCCCTGGACACTGGTCAGTGTGTTCCCCGTATACTGGTCAGTGTGCCCCCTGTACACTAGTCAATGTGTCCCCTGGACACTGGTCAGTGTGTCCCCTATATACTGGTCAGTGTGTCCCCTGGGCACTGGTCAGTGTGTCTCCTGTATACTGGTCAGTGTGCCCCCTGTACACTAGTCAGTGTGTCCCATGTGTACTGGTCAGTGTGCCCCCTGTGTACTGGTCAGTGTGTCCTCTGTACACTGGTCAGTGTGTCCTCTGTATACTGGTCAGTGTGTCCCCTGGTCACTGGTCAGTGTGTTCCCCGTATACTGGTCAGTGTGTCTCCTGTACACTAGTCAGTGTGTCCCCTGGTCAGTGTGTCCCCTGTATACTGTTCAGTGTGTCCTCTGTACACTGGTCAGTGTGTCCCCTGGACACTGGTCAGTGTGTTCCCCGTATACTGGTCAGTGTGCCCCCTGTACACTAGTCAATGTGTCCCCTGGACACTGGTCAGTGTGTCCCCTATATACTGGTCAGTGTGTCCCCTGGGCACTGGTCAGTGTGTCTCCTGTATACTGGTCAGTGTGCCCCCTGTACACTAGTCAGTGTGTCCCATGTGTACTGGTCAGTGTGCCCCCTGTGTACTGGTCAGTGTGTCCTCTGTACACTGGTCAGTGTGTCCTCTGTATACTGGTCAGTGTGTCCCCTGGTCACTGGTCAGTGTGTTCCCCGTATACTGGTCAGTGTGTCTCCTGTACACTAGTCAGTGTGTCCCCTGGTCAGTGTGTCCCCTGTATACTGTTCAGTGTGTCCTCTGTACACTGGTCAGTGTGTCCCCTGGACACTGGTCACTGTGTTCCCCATATACTGGTCAGTGTGTCCCCTGTACACTAGTCAGTGTGTCCCCTGGACATTATTCAGTGTGTCCCCTGGACATTATTCAGTGTGTCCCCTGTATACTGGTCAGTGTGTCCCCTGTACACTAGTTAGTGTGTCCCCTGTGTACTGGTCATTGAGTCCCCTGTGTACTGGTCAGTGTGTCTTCTGTACACTGGTCAGTGTGTCCCCTGTATACTGGTCAGTATGTCCCCTGGACACTGGTCAGTGTGTTCCCCATACACTGGTCAGTGTGTCCCCTGGACACTGGTCAGTGTGTCCCCTGTATACTGGTCAGTGTGTCCCCTATACACCGGTCAGTGTGTCCCCTGTATACTGGCCATTGTGTCCCCTGTGTACTGGTCAGTGTGTCCCCTGTGTACTGGTCAGTGTGTCCCCTGTATACTGGTCAGTGTGCCCCCTACACACTGGTCATTATGTCCCCTGTATAATAGTCAGTGTGTCCCCTGGACACTGGTCAGTGTGTCCCCTGTATACTGTTCAGTGTGTCCCCTGTATACTGGTCAGTGTGTCCCCTGGACACTGGTCAGTGTGTTCCCCATATACTGGTCAGTGTACCCCCTGTGTACTGGTCAGTGTGTCCTCTGTACACTGGTCAGTGTGTGCCCTGTGTACTGGTCAGTGTGCCCCCTGTGTACTGGTCAGTGTGTCCTCTGTACACTGGTCAGTGTGTCCCCTGTATACTGGTCAGTGTGTCCCCTGGACACTGGTCAGTGTGTTCCCCGTATACTGGTCAGTGTGCCCCCTGTGTTCTGGTCAGTGTGTCCTCTGTACACTGGTCAGTGTGTCCCCTGTATACTGGTCAGTGTGTCCCCTGGACACTGGTCAGTGTGTTCCCCATATACTGGTCAGTGTGCCCCCTGGACATTAGTCAGTGTGTCCCCTGGACACTGGTCAGTGTGTCCCCTGTATACTGGTCAGTGTGTCCCCTGTACACTAGTCAGTGTATTCCCTGGACACTGGTCAGTGTGTCCCCTGTATACTGGTCAGTGTGCCCCCTGTACACTAGTCAGTGTGCCCCCTGTGTACTGGTCAGTGTGTCCTCTGTACACTGGTCAGCGTGTCCCCTGTATACTGGTCAGTGTGTCCCCTGGACACTGGTCAGTGTGTTCCCCGTATACTGGTCAATGTGTCCCCTGTACACTAGTCAGTGTGTCCCCTGGTCAGTGTGTCCCCTGTATACTGTTCAGTGTGTCCCCTCTACACTGGTCAGTGTGTCCCCTGGACACTGGTCACTGTGTTCCCCATATACTGGTCAGTGTGTCCCCTGTACACTAGTCAGTGTGTCCCCTGGACATTATTCAGTGTGTCCCCTGTATACTGGTCAGTGTGTCCCCTGTACACTAGTCAGTGTTTCCCCTGTGTACTGGTCAGTGTGCCCCCTGTGTACTGGTCAGTGTGTCTTCTGTACACCGGTCAGTGTGTCCCCTGTATACTGGTCAGTGTGTCCCCTGGGCACTGGTCAGTGTGTTCCCCATACACTGGTCAGTGTGTCCCCTGGACACTGGTCAGTGTGTCCCCTGTATACTGGTCAGTGTGTCCCCTGGACACTGGTCAATGTGCCCCCTGTATATTGGCCATTGTGTACTGGTCAGTGTGTCCTCTGTGTACTGGTCAATGAGTCCCCTGTGTACTGGTCAGTGATTCGCCTGTGTACTGGTCAGTGAGTCCCCTGTGTACTGGTCAGTGTGTTCCTTGTGTACTGGCCAGTGAGTCCCCTGTGTACTGGTCAGTGAGTCCCCTGTGTACTGGTCAGTGTGTCCTCTGTACACTGGTCAGTGTGTCCCCTGTATACTGGTCAGTGTGTCCCCTGTATACTGGTCAGCGTGTCCCCTGTGTACTGGTCAGTGTGTCCTCTGTACACTGGTCAGTGTGTCCCTGTTTACTGGTCAGTGTGCCCCCTGTGTACTGGTCAGTGTGTCCTCTGTACATGAGTCTGTGTGTCCCCTGGACAGTGGTCAGTGTGTCCCCTGTATACTGGTCAGTGTGTCCCCTACACACTGGTCAGTATGTCCCCTGTATACTAGTCAGGGAGTCCCCTGTGTACTGGTCAGTGTGTCCCCTGTGTACTGGTCAGTGTGTCCTCTGTACACTGGTCAGTGTGTCCCCTGTATACTGGTCAGTGTGTCCCCTGTATACTGGTCAGTGTGTCCCCTGTATACTGGTCAGCGTGTCCCCTGTGTACTGGTCAGTGTGTCCTCTGTACACTGGTCAGTGTGTCCCCTGTTTACTGGTCAGTGTGCCCCCTGTGTACTGGTCAGTGTGTCCTCTGTACATGAGTCTGTGTGTCCCCTGGACAGTGGTCAGTGTGTCCCCTGTATACTGGTCAGTGTGTCCCCTACACACTGGTCAGTATGTCCCCTGTATACTAGTCAGGGAGTCCCCTGTGTACTGGTCAGTGTGTCCCCTGTGTACTGATCAGTGAGTCCCCTGTGTACTGGTCAGTGAGTTCCCTGTGTACCGGTCAGTGAGTCCCCTGTGTACCGGTCAGTGTGTCCCCTGTGTACTGACCAGTGAGTCCCCTATGTACTGGTCAGTGAGTCCCCTGTGTACTGTTCAGTGAGTCCCCTGTGCACTGCTCAGTGAGTCCCCTGTATGGTGATCAGTGTGTCCCCTGTGTACTGGTCAGTCAGTCCCCTGTGTACTAGTCAATGTGCCCCTGCATACTAATCAGTGTGCCCCCTGTGTACTGGTCAGTGTGCCCCCTGTGTACTGGTCAGTGTGCCCCCTGTATACTGGTCAGTGTGTCCCCTGTGTTCTTACATTGGCGGTTCCCCGTTCTGTCTCTCTATTAGGCGATCGCGGCTCGCCAGCAGACATCAAGTCCGCCTGACCAGCGGGCACGCCCATGCAGCATACGGTGGGCACGAGAGCGCGCCGCCAGTGGCTGTAAGTGCACGCGGGGAGTGCGCAAAGGGGCGGACGTCCATGGACGTCTCCCCGGCAATTCAGGTCCTTCGGCTATAGCGCGGATCTGTACTGGTTAAAGACTCTGCTCGGCTGACTTCTCTTCTGGCTCCTGAACTTGCATGCTGTTTGTTTGACCTCGCTGATCTCTGGATCCCTGTTTTGCTGGCTTGCACCAACCATCTGCTCTGGCTACCAAACCTTGGCTATATTTTGACTTAGTTTGCTCTGGTTGTTTTATTTTACCATTTTTATTCAATAGTGTGATTTTTAGTGCACTTCTGCCTCAGTCTGATCTATGGTTCCTGACAGTAAACAAACGCCATGAATTCAGAAGATGCAGTCAATCCACTTGCTGGTAATATTTTTTCCAGATTGGATGAGCAGGATCATGGCATGGATCAGTTTGCCATAGCGTTACAGACGCTCCTGAATCGCACTGCTCACCTGGTTCCTCCTACGTTGGCTGTTCCAGCACAACTTGTGTTGCAGGCAATTCCTGCTGATGCTTAAGTGTCTGTGCAGGCACCCGCCTCAAATATTACCTCTATAGGGGGTATGTCTGGTTCAGCTCCACTTTCCCAGCGATTTGGGGGTAATCCAGTTCAATGCAGAGGGTTTCTCAACCAGGTTAGGATATATTTTGAGATGCTGCCCCAGGCGTTTCCCTTGGAGAGAAGCAAAGTGGGCTTTCTTTGCTTTCTGACAGAGCCTTGGCCTGGGCAAACCCTCTACAGGAGACACAAAAACCCATTTTCCAGAGTTACCCAGAGTTTGTGGCCTCCTTTAAAAGGGTATTTGACGCTCCCACACGCTCCACTACTTCTGCCAAAAGCCTCATGTCCATCAGGCAGGGTACGAGAACTGTTATTGATTCCACCATTGAATTCCGTGCTCTGGTAGCAGGGGTTGTTTGTAACAACGAGGCTCTCGTGGCTGCTTTTTCTCATAGTCTCTCGGATAAAATCAAAGATGAGATGACAGCCTGAGACTTACAGTACCTACTGAGCTGGAGAAGTTGAATGCGTTTGCCATTCTCATTGACTTCATACTCTGAGAGAGACCTTCCTGTAGCCTTCCTGGCGGTTATCCCGAGTGTGGCTTGGGGTGAGTTTTCATTACCAAAAGCGGTAACCCTGAGCCACACTCGGAATCATATTCCAGGATTCTGGAAAAGTTACTTACCTTGTCCCCAGGATCCTGCGATGTCCCCCCACTGTATCCTCCAACGGAATCTTCGCCCAATGCCTCTGGGTTCCGGGCTCCATTCCCTGCGAGCGTCGTGTTGCAGGGGGGCGGAGCCCGGCGGCACATTCAAAAAGTGCAAAACACATAACACAATGCAGTACACTGTAATCTGTAAGATTACATTACTGTATCAAATCATTTCACATCCCTTTTGTCCCTAGTGCTTTGTCCAGTGCCCTGCATGCACTTTTATATTATACAGTCAGGTCCATAAATATTGGGACATCAACACAATTCTAATCTTTTTGGCTCTATACTAGAGTTGAGCGAACTTCTAGAAGTCCGGGTTCTGCTGGTTCGGCCGAACTTCGGGACAAAGTCCGGGTTCGGGTCCGGACAGAACCCGAACTTTGTCCCGGACCCCGAACCCCATTGAAATCAATGGAGACCTGGACTTTTAGGTACAAAAAGTGCTGTAAAATAGTCCTGGAAGGTCCTAGAGGTCTGCAAAAGGAAGGAAATGTGGGTAAGAGTGGGACAAGTGACCTACAAAGAAATGGGGACAGGGAAATAACTTTAAATATTTTTAAAAAAATAAAAACATAAAAAATGCTGATATGATATCACTGTTCTGAAAACATCTGGAAACTGTGTGTGAAGAAAGAAACCAGATGCATGCTCTTCTCTATGCTGTATTTTCAAACACACTATCCAGATGTTTCAAGTGCATGAATAGGGTTTCTCCCCGGTTTTAGGTAAAGTGTTCTATTCTATTTCCAGATGTATGAAGAAAAGATTGAATGTGTGAAGAACATCTGTTATGGTGCAGAACAGATGAGATGTGTATAA
>BLSH010431245.1:1354262-1391617 GCA_018402905.1 Glandirana rugosa
CGAACACCGTTTGAAATTTGTTGTGAAAAATACCTATAGAAATTCTTTACCGAAAGAAGAACGGTGAGAAGGTATTTCCGGTCTAAACACGTCATATGCTGACTAACAACAGGATACCTGTCTCAGAGGGTGGAGTCGACATCTAGAGACGTCAAGTAGGTCTCACTAATACCTGGAGAAATGGAAGGAGTATCAGACCACTGCAAATCTACCAAGACCTGGCCGTCCCTCTAAACTTTTAGCTCATACAAGGAGAAGACTGATCAGAGATGCAGCCAAGAGGTCCATAATCACTCTGGATGAACTGCAGAGATCTACAGCTGAGGTGGGAGACTCTGTCCATAGGACAACAATCAGTCGTATACTGCACAAATCTGGCCTTTATGGAAGAGTGGCAAGAAGAAAGCCATTTCTTAAAGATATCCATAAAAAAGTGTTGTTTAAAGTTTGCCACAAGCCACCTGGGAGACACACCAAACGTGGAAGAAGGTGCTCTGGTCAGATGAAACCAAAATCAAACTTTTTGGCAACAATGCAAACGTTATGTTTGGCGTAAAAGCAACACAGCTCATCACCCTGAACACACCATCCCCACTGTCAAACATGGTGGTGGCAGCATCATGGTTTGGGCCTGCTTTTCTTCAGCAGGGACAGGGAAGATGGTTAAAATTGATGGGAAGATGGATGGAGCCAAATACAGGACCATTCTGGAAGGAAACCTGATGGAGTCTGCAAAAGACCTGAGACTGGGATGGAGATTTGTCTTCCAACAAGATAATGATCCAAAACATAAAGCAAAATCTACAATGGAATGGTTCACAAATAAACATATCCAGGTGTTAGAATGGCCGAGTCAAAGTCCAGACCTGAATCCAATCGAGAATCTGTGGAAAGAACTGAAAACTGCTGTTCACAAACACTCTCCATCCAACCTCACTGAGCTCGAGCTGTTTTGCAAGGAGGAATGGGCAAAAATTTCAGTCTCTCGATGTGCAAAACTGATAGAGACTTCCCCAAGCGACTTACAGCTGTAATCGCAGCAAAAGGTGGCGCTACAAAGTATTAACTTAAGGGGGCTGAATAATTTTGCACGCCCAATTTTTCAGTTTTTTATTTGTTAAAAAAGTTTGAAATATCCAATAAATTTCATTCCACTTCATGATTGTGTCCCACTTGTTGTTGATTCTTCACAAAAAATTACAGTTTTATATCTTTATGTTTGAAGCCTGAAATGTGGCAAAAGGTCGCAAAGTTCAAAGGGGGCCGAATACTTTCGCAAGGCACTGTAGGTACAGATGCCATGCTGACCGCAGATACCTACCTGCACCTTCTTACCAAGTTGGGGAGAGGGTCTGGCTGTCTTTTCCCAACCTCCGACTCCGTGTTCCCTCACTGAAGCTGGCACCACAGTTTATTGGGCCTTTCCGTATTCTCCGCAAGATCAACCCAGTGGCTTACACTTTAGACCTGCCTTCTGTTATGCAAATTTCTAATGTATTCCATGTCTCCTTGTTAAAGCCTTTGGTATGCAACAGCTTCACCACCTTGGTACCACGTCCTCATCTTGTTTAGGTTGAGAACCAAGAGGAGTATGAAATACAATCTGCCATTAACTCCCGTAGGTTCCGTGGGCGCATACAGTACCTGGTTCATTGGAAAGGGTATGGTCCGGAGGAGTGTTATTGGGTCTCATCCTCAGACGTGCATGCTCCTGTTCTCCTCCGTGCCTTCTGTAGACCTCACCTCAAACCTGGTGGCCCTCCGAGGGGGGGGGGTCATTGAGGAGGGGGTACTGTCAGGGCTGGGCTCAGCCCTCCCTTCTTAGAACAAGCTGCTCAGCTGAGGGTTAATTGCCAGTCTCAGCTTCCACTCTGTCTCACCTGATGTCCATATCCTGCTCATTAGCCAGCTCTCCTAGCTATATAAACTGCCTGGATCAGATCTCAGACGCCTTTGCTTGGTCAACATCTCTTGATTATCTCTGCTGTGTTTGACACTTGCCTGTTTGACGTTCCTTCTGGTTTCTGGATTAAAGACTCTGCTCGGCTGACTTCACTTCTGTCTCCTGAACCTGCATGCTGTTTGTTTGACCTCACTGATCTCTGGATCCCTGATCGCTGGCTTGCTCCAACCATCCGCTCTGGCTATCAGATCTTGGCTATGTTTTGACTTAGTTTGCTCTGTTTGTTCTATTTTACCATTTTTATTTAATAGTGTGATTTTTACTGCACTTCTGCCTTAGTCTGATTCATGGTTTCTGACAAAACTGAAGAGAGTCCACCACCAATGTAAAATATATGTCCTTGGTGAATACACAAATAGTTCTTTGTTATGATGTTCAAATAAGTAAATGATGCAATCCTAGCTCCATCTTAAACTGCAAGTGCTCCACCACCAGCAAAATTTGCACGTTCACATGACTTCTGGAGCTTAGTGATGTCACTTTTGGTCTGGAGTTGGACTCTAGAAATCTTTCTGTTCTATGCTGGTAATAGAGCCTGAAGGCTCAGATTTTAATGTGAATGCATCAAAGTACTATTACTTATTGTGACACAAATAAAAAATGCTTCTCTATAAGGGGCTTCCTCTCTTCCCTTTACGAGCTGTATAGAGATTATGCCTAATTTTTAAAGAGGACCCACTGGAACTGGAGAGAGGATCTGTCTTTAATATCACTCTTTATGTGATATGGATGAATGGATTTTTAGTATAAAAAAGCACTTTTGAGACCTGCTAGGTCCATGAGTCAGGTGAGCATGCATTTCTACTGATGGTGGAGCACTTGCAGTTTAAGATGGAGCATGTTGCATCATTCACTCATTTGAAGATCATTACGAAGAATTGTTGGTGTATTCAGCAAGAACATTTATTTTACATATTGGTGGTGAACTCTCTTCAGTTTAGAGTGGAACAGCATGTGATTATTATTTATTTATTTGATGTGTATTTTTGTTATTTCATAATATGCTATAGATTCGCCCAGCACATAATTGTCATCCAGTGGTGATATTATACACATTTTCTAATGTTTGGGTGGACTACGTTTATATTTTATTGAAGATTATTTATTGTTGTAGTGTAATTTATTTGGTGTCAAGTTTATCACACTTTGCCATTGAAGAGGTAATTGAACAGTGCAACACATTTTTTTATTTTTTACACTAAGGCCCTGTTCACACCTCAGCGATTCTTTTACCAGCATTATCTTGGAGTAACACTTTCAATAGGTTAGGAAAATTGATACTGGATTGTTCTTCTATTGGGACATCTAGAGAGGTTACAGATGGCTCAGGGAGAGAGAGATGGATTTCCTTTCCTGAAGCCTGTAGGCACACAACCTTTAACTTCCAAACCAAACCATAGCTTTGCTAGAATCATCTCTTTTACATAGAACATGTTCTACTTTTACTGATCTTAACCTGTCTTTAAATTATGTATGAGATAAATAATGGCAGCAAAAAAATATAGCTAATCATGAGCAGTTTTAGCAACCAGGACCCAGGACACGTGTCACACATATTTTGCCAAGTTTCCCAGGTCCTGAGCCACAATGCCATTTTTATGCAAAGTTCACTGGACCATTTGATTATGGAGGGATGATTTTTGCTTAGGTGGGGGTTTTCCTATTTTTGGGGAGGGTGTTTCCCCTTTATGGAGACTTTCCCCAACAAAATTCTATTCATTTCAATGCCCCTTGTTCACATCTGAGCTTTATGTTGCCTGTAGCAAAAGGCTTGTCTCTCAAAAAAAAATATATGAGCTTCTTTTAGGAAGATGGGCCCCAAAGACTTCAATTGGAATGCCTGAAAAACGCTCAACATGAGTATTTTACCAGCGTTTTCCTGGCTCTCCACCCCTAATCTCCTCCCCCTAGGGCTTTGTAAAATGCTTGTAATACACCTTTAAAAGACTGGTAATACGCTCTCAAATACAATGTCTGAAAATCATTCTGCTCAGGTGTGAACAAGGCCTTAAAGTGATGTAGGAACACAGTTGGTGTTAGCTGCAGCTGTATTAGTTCTTTGTTTTTTGTGGCACTGCACAGACATTCTGTTTGCAAATAACGCTGCAAGGACATCTTCCTTTCAAACCCAAAATTGCAGCCCAGCTCAGAAAATTCACTGGGGTAAACAGCCCTGGTCAGAACTATAGACTGAGTATTGGGATCTGAGGGGAGCCATTGTATCAGTGCACAGCAAGTCCCTGCCTGCTCACAGGGAGGATTGATGCAAAGCTATGTGAGTGATCCAGACAGGTGCATTGATGAGGGTGCTTTAAGGTGGAAACATTTTTAGGGGTGCTACAGCATGCTTAAGCACCCCCTGGTGTCAAGCCGGATAAATAGATAAATAGATAGATAGATTATAATAGATATGTAAATAGAGAGATAGTTATGCTTGTGTAAGAGAAAAATGTCCATTGGACAGAGACAGTCAATTCCAGTGGCGGCTGGTGGGTTCTTCTCTTGGGGGGGGGGGGCGACAAACATGCAACAGCACCCCTAGTGGCTGGTCCGGTGGTGCAGACATGGCACCCCTACCCACCCCCGTGTGGCCGGTCCGGCGGTACTTAACCGCTGGTGTGGAGGGGCTGTCCTGCTCCTCTCCTCCAGTGGGCTGTGTGCAGGGCTGTGGTGTCCACTTCGAGTGTGGAAAGCGGTGGCTTCCCACAGAGTGGAGGGGATCTCCTGCTCCTCTCCTCCAGTGGGCTGTGTGCAGGGTTGTGGTGTCCTCTCTGAGAGCAGGAAGCAGTGGCTTCGGTGTCCACTCCTCAAGCTTCCTCCCAAAGCACTAGGCATCCAATAGTATCGCCTGACGCTTTGGCCAGTCGGGAAACAGGTCTCACTGACCTGCCTCCTGATTGGGGGGGAGGAACATTAGTGTGAGAATAGCGAAAATTCATTCGCTATCATCACACAATTGGGTGGGCTTGGGGCCCACCCTCTTTTGAAGCCTATTAGAGCCTCTGGCTCTAATCGGTGCTTCAAAAGATACACCCCGCCCCATAATTGTAATTCATGTGCCCACGCTCTGAAAGGGGACGGGCGCATGGATAGGGGCAGCGGTGGCAGGGATGGGGGACGGGGCCCGTGCGCCCATGATGCACAGGCCGCTACTCGTCATTTCTCATTTTACTAGAATGTTGACAACTTTTTGCTGTGGCAGTTTTTAGGGGATAAAGATTCTGCATGCAGAATGTAAGTACCCTTTTCTCCAGAATCACCTTCCCCCACAGCATACTCACACACACAAATATATCAATTCCTCCTCACAAAAGTCTACTCATCAAACTACAATGAGGTCACAAGCTACTATTGGCAGACACGCCTGATGTACATTGGGTCAAGTACTGATAACTACAGCAGTAACAACAGAAAGCTTCCTTTAACTGTAATGTTCTATGGGCAGAGATACTACAATCTGTATGCTGTTTCTTTATAAGCCACTTTTGGGACACTGTGTGCCATCCATTCACAATACCATTTGTAAAGGATTAAACATTTTTATTAAAGAAAGCAATGCATGCAGATGTTTGACCCTTTATAAATACCCTACTTTGATTTCTCTCTTTAACAGTGCAGACATTCTCCTCCTAATTAGTTAGGTTGGTAAAAAGTTACATAGGATAGTTAAAAAATAATCTTGCAATAGCCATGAAAATATTATGTAAAAATCTAGAATATTCTTTCTATAACAAAACATAAATACAAACATGTGTTTTCCCTAGCAGCCTAAATTTTATTATTTGCAAAAAGGCTAAGCTTATAAAGTGGAAAGCTAGGCAAACTTAAGAAGGGAGAAAATGTACTCAATGGAACCAAAAACTAAAATAAACTAGAAAAGGAAAAGTTCCGTTCCCATTTAAATATTGCTATTATTAATGCTTGTTTTCAAATTGGGAGGCTTTTTCTTCACTTCCTTCTCTGTAACCACACGGGAATTAAGGGAATGTCTCCACAATGGGGAAACCCCCTCCCCAAAAATAGCACAACCCCCACCTAAGCAAAAGTCATCTCTCCATAATCAAATGGCCCAGTGAACTGTGCATAAAATGGCATTGTGGCTCAGGACCTGGGACACCTGGCAAAATATGTGTGACATGTGTCCTGTGTCCCGGTTCATAGAACTGCTCATGATTAGCTATAGTCATTATTTATCTCATATAAGGTCATCTGCACATTATTACATAATTTAAAGACAGGTTGTGATCAGTAAAAGTAGAACATGTTCTATGTAAAAGAGATGATTCTAGCAAAGCTATGGTTTGGTTTGGAAGTTAAAGGTTGTGTGCCTACAGGCTTCAGTAAAGGAAATCCATCTCTCTCTCCGTGAGCCATCTGTAACCTCTGTAGATGTCCCAATAGATTTCATAGAAAGAACAGTCCAGTATCAATTTTCCTAACCTATTGCAGGTGTTACTCCAAGATAAGGCTGGTAAAAGAATGTTTAGTCAGTGAAATGAGTGTAAATGTTTTTGCCAAGTTTCTTCAAAAGAATATTTGTTTGACAGACAGATTGACAACTCAAGTTTTTATGCAAATTTGAAAAAAAAAGTTGAGTAATATAACATAATATAACTGATATAACTGACATGTTTAAAGTGATATTAAACCCAAAACCAAAAATGTAATATATTGCAGCTTACCGATCATTAGATGTAGTGCCTGTATTCGTTTTCTTTTCTGAGGCTTTTGTCCATCTGTTTTCCCCTTGTGATCTGGGCAGTAACACACCTCCTGTATTATACAGACATCACTCTGGATGAATAAGCACAGGGGGCAGATTTGGACAGCAACATTGTCAGTCTGGGGAAGGGGAGTGTTAAATGTACTAGCAGATTTAAATGCAATAACAAATTGAAGCTGAACCCCAGCTAATACTTTACAATTGGTTACAAACAGTTTGTTTTTCCTTTTGGGATAAAGATTTTACATAAATAAATAAAAGCTGGCCATTTAAACCACTTCCTGACCGACTCCTGTACATATACGGTGGCAGGTTGGCAGCCCTGTGCGAATCGCCATATATTTACAGTAATTCGCATTGCCAGAGTTGCGGGCAGGCGTTCCCGCCGCATGCT
The DNA here is from genome assembly GCA_018402905.1 of Glandirana rugosa. Classification (NCBI taxonomy): domain Eukaryota; kingdom Metazoa; phylum Chordata; class Amphibia; order Anura; family Ranidae; genus Glandirana; species Glandirana rugosa. The sequence continues at coordinate 1,361,343 of BLSH010431245.1, forward strand.
GTGTGAGTGTGCCCTCATGTGGGGCGGACTCAATGTCTGTCGGCGACCCGCGATCGCCTAATATGGAGGCAGAACGGGGAACCGCCAATGTAAACACATCGGTTTGCAGTTCTGTAATCAGGAACAGTGAGATCTGTCATGCCCCTGCCAGCCCCCACACAATTAGAACACAGTGAGGCCCTCACATTTAACCCCTTTATCGCCCCCTGGTGTTAGCCCCTTCCCTGCCAGTGACATTTATACAGTAATCAGTGGCTATTTTTAGCTCTGATCACTGTATAAATGTCAATGGTCCCAAAAAAGTGTCAAAAGTGTCCGATCTGTCCGCTGCAATATCACAGTTCAGATAAAAAAAGATGCAGATCTCCACCATTACCAGTAAAATAAATAAATAAATAATAAAACCACCATAAATCAATTTTCATAGTTTGTAGATGCGATAGCTTTTGTGCAAACCAATCAATAAACGCTTATTGCGCTTTTATTTACCAAAAATATGTAGAAGAATACATTTTGGCCTAAACTGATGAATACATTTGTTTTTTTATATTTTTTTGGATATGCATTATAGCAAATATATATTTTTTTCAAAATTGTCGCTCTTTGTTTGTTTATAGCGCAAAAAATAAAAACCGCAGAGGTGATCAAATACCACCAAAAGAAAGTTCTATTTGTGGGAAAAAAAGACATCAATTTTGTTTGGGTGCAACGTAGCATTACCACAAAATTGTTAGTTAAAGCAACATAGTGTCATATCGCAAAAAGTGCTCTGGTCATTAAACGGGCAAATCCTTCCGGGGCTGAAGTGGTTACGCACCCCTGTGAGTGTTAAATGGTCTATCCCATCCCTGCAACTGCAAGAGGGCTTGTTCTTTTGAAAAACAACAGACTTACTGGCTGTATTACCAAATGAAAGAATGCAAGCCCAAAAAAGGGAAATAATACAGGCATCACATCTAAGAATTAGTTCTATATTTATAGCTCAGTATGTTATTTTAGAAAAAAAAAAAAACAAGCATACATATATGTAACACATTCTGTTTATAAATTTTTATATCTATATTTTAATTACAATTGGATATCATTGTTCCTTGGTAGTCATAGAGATGTTAATGTGAATATATGTACTAATATGTATTATTGTTTCTAGTACGCACTAGAAATTGTGCATTCTCCTGAGGAAGCGGTTTTACCGCAAAACATGTCGGGAAGCACATACCAGCATGCTGTGAGAACTTGAATCAATCTTTTCTCCTTTCGGGAATAACTTGTACACAATTGTTTTTAAACATTTATTTCTGTGTTTTTTGTACTCAACAATAATAATAAAACAACTTTGGTTTTAACATTTTTGACTTTGTGAGCCTATAGCGGTACCATTAAAATCCCATAGCCCCCTTTTCCTCCCTTTCTCCTTAGTGGAGTCTTTACACATCTAAGAATTGGTAAACTGTAATATAATAAATATTTGCTTTTGGCTTTGATACTGCTTTAAATAAAGCACTAAGGGCGTTATTTACTAAAACTAGGTTTTATTGCTAAAGCTTAATTGAACAAGCTGAAGTTAGAAGATGATTGGTTACTATGCACAGCTGCACCAGATTCTGAGTGCTCTGGTTTTAGTAAATCTCCCGCTAAATGTTGACAGAGCAAATAAACCAAAATTATCTCACTGTTAAACTTACTATTCTAATAATTAATGAAATTATTAATGTATTCCTAAATGCTGCATGAAAGCTTTAGCAAACTCATTTTAAAATTGCATTTTCAGATACTATGCTTAGCTGTCAATCACTTGGCATATATAGTATACAGACACTCCTCCAATATTTGAAATAGCTAGATATAAGCACAGAAAAATAGAAAATAAACAACATCATTTTTTTTCCATAAATGTGCTCACTTCTACCATCCTAGAATGCATGTTTATGGTTATGGAAGGAGCTAATGCTTAAAGCTCAACTCTGGGTGCCGTGCCCTTCCACCCAATACTGGAGGCAACCAACCTCTTCTTCACTTTAACTTTTTGATTTTTTATTATACTTACCTTATCCAGATGTCTTTAGGCCAGACACCAGTAGTGGACTCTTCTTCAGTGGCGGACAGTCCTCATATAGTGACGCTGGGTGCCACCAAACCAAAAGATTGAGAACATTTAGTGACAGAAAGGAATTATTGCACATAACAACATTGGATAGGAAGAGGTGATTATTGAAGCTTGAACTGCTTTACATTTTTAGAGGCACTGGGTGATTCTTTAAATCCGCCACTGATGCCCTCTCCCTCACCACCATCGCCATCGTCTTCAGGGGTTATTAGAACTCAGGGAGCTGTCTATTCATAGAAGTCAGTACAATAGCTTGTATGAATGAATCATGATCTATGAATGGAGGATGGGTGGATGAATAAAAGGACTGCCGCCCCATTTATAAATACTGTTTCATGTATAGAAGGTGTAGTAACAGCTTCTATGAATGGAAGAACTGGACAGAAAATGTGGTCATAGTCAGGCACTCTTGACAAGTGCAAATGACTGACCCCCACTGCACCAGAAGATTATGGCAGTGAGGGTGCAGGGGGCATTGATGGCAGGGAGGATAGGAGTGATTGTTACATGAATGAGAGATCTAACAATCACAGGGTTTATAAAAAAAAACCTCTGTTCATTACCTATATTATTGCGTTATTTCCATTATTCAGCATTGTCTTCACATAAAAGAAAAAAAAAATACATGAACACTATAACAGTGTTAGGAAATAAAAAAATATGCTTTACTTAATTATGCACATTTGCTATTTTGTTCTATGGTCATGTGTAATTGTATTTACAAAAATGAATGTCAGCTGAATAAGTACTGAGAAGTATAAGGAAAACACTAAATGTTGACAGTGCAAAGGAATTTGAATGATCTTACTGTTAAACTTTCTATCCTACAAATTGGTGAAATTATTGATGTCTTCCTAAGAGTTAAATGGAAGTTTTCTTCTCTGCGTGTGACAAGTGCCTATCAGCAAGTAGAAATGCCCCCTGTGCACAAGACAAAAACCGTCTTTCTTTTCAATAGAGGTCTATTCACATTTCACTTTATGTCATTTAACCTTTGAACTGTTCCCTGTACATTTAGGAAATTGATGTGTATGGCACAACATAGAAGGGACTGCTGATTTGTATCTGGAGAGCATCATAGTAACTTAAACAAATGTTTAGAGAGCATCTCCAGAAGCTGTCCAAAGGACTCCGGAAATTAAAGGATATTATTCTGAAAAAGAGACCAGAAATAAATAACTTGTTTATACATTGTAAGGGCAGCAAATTGATTGTTAATTGATTAGGAATTAGAGCTGTTTGTTTGTTGTTTGAGCTGTTTGTTCAATCATATTTATAAAATGTCATTACCTCCTATTTCCTTCATAAAGGTGTTTTTCACGTTTAGTCAAGATAATGGAAAGTGTTTTAAAGTTATGTCTTTCCAGTTGTGATGTTATTCATTATATATGAAATGACCTAGATAAGGGGAATTTTACATACAACTTAAGGATATATCATTAGATTTAGTGTGGCCTGACAGTAACTCAGAGGAATCCCTAATATATTTTAGCAGGAGTCCCCTTTTTATCATGCTAGGCCTATATGGGACTGATACTTCTAGGAGAGGTAGACATTTATGCAGGGAGAAAGATGGCATATGAGACCAAATACTCACTGTAAACAATCCAAGCCTGTAAGTGTGTGACTCTTCTGGGGGTGCAAAAGCATAAATTCTTATAAATTGTGAAATTGAGTTTCTTTGGAGTTTTTTGATGGACATTATCTATTGTGCTCCTTCAGTTTTCTGTATGTTTGGTTCACACATCTGCAGTGTGGTAACACACTTCAACGTGTGTCGTGCTAAGGTGGCCCTGGGCTGGCCAACACACCAAAACGCATTAAAAAGGGCATTTTTTTGCAATGCAGTGCACCACAACAGACAGTAGTGTCTGCTGCTTTTTTTTTAGTTTTTGTATCCTTCCATCTGATTGGGTATTCTTTGCAAAGTGAAGCTTTACTGTATGCCATAAGCGGTGGGAAAAAGTCCACCTTCACTTGCAATCTTCTGGTGTATTAGAGCAGAGGGAACTATAAATTGTAGTTATCAAGAGTGCTTGACTATAACCGCCCTTTCCGCCCAGCTCCTCAATCCATAGAAGCCGATACTACAGCTTCTATGAGTGAAACATGATCTATGAATGGAGGAATTAGTGGATTTTTAAAAGGTCTGCCCCCATGATTTATAGATCACGTTTCATTCATAGAAGCTGTAATACTGCCTTTAAGGCCCCTTTCACACTGGGGCATTTTCCAGGTGCTTTTGGGCTAAAAATAGCGCCCATATAGCGCTTGAAAAACATCCCCCCATCCATCCCAGTTTGAAAGCCTGAGTGTTTACACATTGGGGTGGTATGCTTGCGGTACATTACAATAGTCCTGCAAGCAGCAGCTTTGGAGCGGTGCAGTAAGTGGTGTTTACACTGCTCCTCCACCGCCACTGCCATTGAAATGAATGCCATTTTAACCCCTTTTTAACACCTTGTGGGGGGTAAAAAGCACTCCCTCCTGCATAGTGGTGCCATAGCGCCGCTATAACAGCAGAAAATTTGCCGCTGAAACTAGCGCTGATTTACCGCTACCGCCCGCCTGCCCCAGTGTGGAAGGGGCCTTACAAATAGAGGAGCTGGGCGGAATGGTCAGCCATAGTCACCATTAGGCTTGTGCAATTTGTTTAGTTCCGAATATCATTTTTACCCAATTCAGATGAATTCTGAATTCCGAATTTCTAATTTCCGAATTTTTCCAAATTTTAGTTTTTCCGATTCGAAAATTCGCGGTAATTTGGCAATTGCGGTAATTCGGAAATGTGCGGTAATTCGGCAATTGAGGTAATTCGGTAATTGCAGAAATTCGTAAATCCACGGTAATTCAACAATTGCGGTAGTTCGCGGTAATTCGGCAATTGCGGTAATTCGGCAATTCAGAAGAGCCTAAAATCCGAAATTCTAAAATTCGGAAATCCTAATATTCGAAAATAGCAAAGAACATTAGAAATAATAAACCTGACCGGGGTTTGGTTTCAACAGAACCCCTCATTTTCCTTCTTGATTAGAGTTTGAACACTGCTGATTGGCATTCTCAATTCCTTGGATATCTTTTTATATCCCTTTCCTGTTTTATACAGTTCAACTACCTTTTCCTGCAGATTTTTTGACAATTATTTTGTTGTCCCCATTACTCAGAATCCAGAATCCAGAAACGTCAGTACAGCACTGGATGAAAGATGCAAGGGTCTGTCAAGAGTCCAGAAACTCATTCACCTTTTATACACACAGACTAATTACAAGCAAACAGATCACAGGTGAGGATGGTTCAAACCACTTTGTGTCAACTGGTATGCATGTAATCAGGCCAAAATCACCAGGGTATGTAAACTTTTGATCAGGGTCATTTGGGTAGTTTCTGTTGTCATTATGATTTAAAAAGAGTAAACACAGTTGATTGATAATAAATGGCTTCAGCCAAACACTAATAATGAGTGAAAGAAATGTTTTTTGTGTTATCATTCATATTCTCTGAAAAATGGCCAAGAAATCATAAATTCTGCCAGGGTATGTAAACTTATGAACACAACTGTATACTGTATATAGAACATGCTGCAGCAAAAATTACATTTCTAAAGAAAAAAAAAGTCAAATCACATTTAAGTTAACTCGCGGTTGCAATTGCCTGCATCTGTTTATTTAAAAAGAAAATAAAGAAAAAAACGGCGTGGGGTCTCCCCTGCTTTGGGTCCCCCCTGCTTTGGGTCTGGAATGGATTTTAATGGAACGCCCACACCGAAATAAAAAAAGGGCGTGGGGTCCCCCCAAAATCCATACCCTTGTCTGAGCATGCAGCCCAGAAGGCAAGAACGGGGAAAGCGAGCCCCCCCACTCCTGAACCATAACAGGCCACATGCCCTCAACATGAGGGGGTGCTTTGGGGCAAGGGGGCTCTGCCACAAGGGTCTCTTCCCCACAACCCTGGGCTGTGGTTGTAGGGGTCTGTGGGCGAGGGGCTTATCTTAATCTGGAAGCCCCCTGTAACAAGGGGGCCAGCAGTTTCCAGCCCCCCATGGGAATGAGTATGGGACCCATTCACCAAAAAGGTGTCAAAAAGTATTAAAAACACAGACATTTTTTGGCAATTTCTTTATTAAAAAAACAGTGTCCCCTGATGTAAATCCAATGTCAATCATGACCCCTGCCGCACCGCCAACTCAAAAAAGAAAAAAACGTGCCGCTTGCCCTAAAGACGAACCACCGAATGGCTGGCTTGCTATTTGGCAGTTTTTATATAGGTAAGAGTGGGGCCACCTGGTGATGTCACCAGACAGCACCTCCCCCTTGCGACCTCACCAACCCAGCGTGCACCAGTTAGTGATGTCACAAGGGGGCGGTGCCACCAGGTGACGTTGTCAGGTGGCTCGCCTTTAACTAAGCACTGTCTCAAACGTCAAGCCAGTCATTCGGCGGTTTGCTTCATGGCGAGCAGAGTGATTTTTTTCATTTGTTTTGAGTTCAGTGGTGTGTCATCATTGTAATTGATAATGGATCTACATCGGGGGCCACTGTTTTTCTATTTTTTAACCACTTGCCTACTGGGCATTTTTACCCCCTTCCTGCCCAGGCCAATTTTCAGCTTTCAGCGCTGTTGCACTTTGAATGACAATTGCACAGTCATACAACACTGTACCCAAATTAAATCGTTATCATTTTTTTCACACAAATAGAGTTTTCTTTTGGTGGTATTTAATAATCGTTGGGTTTTTTATTTGTTGTTAAACAAACAAAAAAACACCAAACATTTTGAAAAAAAAAGACCGAGAATTTTGAAAAAAAAAGTGTGTTATAAAATTTTACAAATACATCATTTTTCTCTTTCACTGATGTGTGCTGATGAGGCTGCACTAATGGGCACTGATAAGCTGCACTGTTAGGCACTTATGAGGCTGCACTGATAGCTAGGCACTGATGAGGCAGCACTGATGGGCACTGATAGGTGGCACTGATGGGCACTGATAGGTGGCACTGATGAGGCGGCACTATTGGGCATTGATCAGGAGGCACTGATGAGGCTGTACTGATAGGTGGCACTGATGGACAGGACTGAAGGGCACTGAGAGGTGGCATTGATAGACGGCACAGATGGGCACTGATAGGGGGCACTGATGGGCACTGGTAGCCGGCACTGATTGGCATGGATTAGCAGCACTGATGGATCATTGATAGGTGGCACTAGTGGGCAATGATTAGCAGTACTGATGGGCACTGACAGGTGGCACTGGTGGACATTGATTAACAGCACTGATGGGCACTGATTAGCAGCACTGGTGGGCACTGATTAGCAGCACTGGTGGGCAATGTTGGGACCGATATCCCTTTAACAGAAGCCTGTTATTGGCTTTTTTTCTTTTCTCCTCACACTGTAAGCGTGAGAAAAAAAGCAGACAACCAGCGTCTGTTTACATTGTGTGATTAGCTGTCATTAGCTGACAGCTGATCACGTGGTAAAGGGCTGCTGTGATTGGCCTTTATTTTTATTTTTTCAAAGGACTCTGTGATCACAGAGCATGCCACCTGTGCTCCGCAGGGGGCACACAGGCAGCACGAGCATGGGAGGATGTGGGAGGACACTGTAGCTATCTTTCGGTTATAGTGAGGGCAGGAACTGATTAACAAAGGGCTTGTCAAAACTGTCTCTGCGTGTTTATTACTTTTTGTCACTTTTTCAGTGAATGGGTAGAGGTACTATGTACCCCTACTCATTCACATGCAGGGGACGGGATTTTAGGGCTCCCTTGTTAAAGGGGGATTCTAGATTCTGATAAGCCCTGTGCCCGCCACAGCCCATCAACATGGGGACAAGGGACTTTGGGGTGTCTCAAAGCACCCACCCCCCCCATGTTGAGGGCATGTGGCCTGATATGGATAGGGCCTGGTATGGATTGGGGGGGGACCCCCATTACATTTTTTTTTTACTATTTATACTGGCAATGCTTTTTTTTACTCAGCTTTAAACGGGTAAGCCCATTGACAGCTGATGACTCATCAGTTGTTAGGGATGTCACGGCCTGCTTCCCGGCCCCGCTCCTTCACAACCAGCTTTTATTGCGCACTGATTGGGCAAAGTGCAGACCGAACATCATGCAAATTCAGGTGTTCCCTAAATGGAGCGAACAGCCAATCTTCGGCCCCAATTCATGTTTGGGCTGAACCATTCGCCCAACACTATTCTTCACACAAAATTTGGAATTCGTTAGAAAAATAATAAATTAAGCGAAACTAAACAAATTCTCGGAACTAATCAACCAAACAAAATTAGTAACATAATGAATCTATCAAACAAATGTTTACATTCTGCATATGTCTAGGCTTCATCACCAGATACGTTACAACACTGCAATCAAAGTAAGTCATGTCCCTTGTGCTGATTTTTGTGGGTTTTTTTTATTTTTTTTATTTTGACTATACTAGGGCTTTAGTTCCTCTCTATTCAATCCAAAAAAATGTTGGCTTTACATTCATGGATTCATGCTATATGAAGAACACAAATTCCATTGGAATAACTACCAAATGATATATTGCTTTGTCTTAACCGTTTTGTTTCACAGCTTTGCTAAACTCATGAGCATTATTCACAATAAATGAACATAGTTTTCAGTGCCTCAAAGTAACATCATAGGTAAAAATCATGAAATCAGCTATAACTCAATGCTTCTGGTTCTTCGATTCTAGTAGGACAAATTCTTGAACAATCCCCTGTATTCTAGACTTACATGAAGTCATTCAACTATTAAATCAACAAGTACAGCTCTGGGGAAAAAAGCTTAAACAAATCCATAGGCAGAAAAAGGTTGAAGTTGGACTTTTTTCAGGAAAACCAAGAGCAAGGGTAAGTTTATATTGTCCAGAGCACTTTATTTGACGATTTGAGATTAAGTGGATAGATTACTGAATTTACTTAGATGAGAATGTATCTCATGCTTCTATGGTTCATCAGAGTCTCCATTGCTTATTCAGACACTGAGGACAAAAAACAACCCTGCTACTTTTGCAATAAACTGTTCAAAGTTGTATTTATTTTTGCTAGAAGTTTAGAGAAGTAAGAGTTTAAACCAATGGATTATGTCCTGGGGTATTTATTGTGACAGCTGAAATGACACCTGCATGCACTAAATTGAAACAGTTTTACAAAAAGCTAAAACTAAACAAGCTGAAGTAGATTTTTTCATTAAGAACAGGTATGGAATATATGGTAGCTCTGACTGGAGAACATTAAATATCCTGCCAGCATTCACATTATAGCCTCATCTACTAGTGTCTAAACTGAGCTGTTTTTCATTGCACATTGGACATATAGGTAACCTAAGGTATGCTTATAAAACACCTATAAGAACTGCAAATTACCTTGCAAAATGGACCTTCAGTAAAGTAAATATGTAGGTATAGTAGACAGAGATGTCATCGCGAATGTATGATGGGATGCTTACCAATCCTTTCTTTTTCTTTCCAGGTGCTTACAGATATATATAACCATTGTAAAAATAAAAAGGCTAATATTTCCTTCTAGGATTAAGACAGCTCTGTTGTCTTTCTTTTAAGAAGGTCTGCATTTCATTAGTATGCTCCTGCAAGCCATAGACCTTTGTACTCAATATACAGTACTATATATAGAATAAATAAGTGAAATCTTCAGTGGTATTTCCTTATTTCAGACTATATCTAAAGCTGGGTACTTTATTTATGATGTTTCAGTTTGATTTAAAGCGGGCACACACCAATTAGATTTTTCTTAGAATTGTTTTGTTTCAACAAAAAATAACTACCAGTATCTATGTAGCACAATGGTATCATTCAAGGGAATATAGAGTGGTTTTATATATCTGTCTTTCTTTATTATGGTCAACATAGTTTTTTTTTTGCAAACATATTTTTTAGACAAGTAAATATGAAATATGGCATATGAGAAGAAATAAAATAGTTAAATAAAACTGACACAAAATCAATAAATTGTTTTCTATTAATTCTGTATCCAGTCTGGTAGGATCTTGTACTACACAGTTATTGGTACATATTTAGCCCATTTATAATCATGTGCAGCTTATAAAATGTTAAAAGTATGTGAGGATATTTCTTAGAACACATTTGATTATTTTAAGTTAAATCAAATAATTGCTGATTTGACAACAGGGACATGTTTCAGTTCTTTTTAAAAGCACTATGTGTTTGCAGTGAAGTTGAAGGTTTTTATTTTAACTTAAATAATGTATAGCATGGATAACCGATTAAATGAAAATCTATGAAAATGTTGAGAATAAATTATTTCATTATACCGGTTTTTGCAAGTTTCAATTAAAGCGATATTATTATTATTTTTTTTAATAACAAACATCAACTCTTCTTATAGGGTCCCTTGCTGGTGCTCCTGGCCCCTCCCTCCTGCCGAGTGCCCCACACCAAGCAGCTTGCTATGGGGGCACCCGAGCCAAGCCACTGACCTGTGTGTCCATTCAGACACGGAGCTGGAGCCCCCTCTCTTTCTTCATTGGCTCACTAACTTTGATTGACAACAGCGGTAGCTAATGTCACCTGCTGCTGTTTTAAGCCAATGAGGAGTGAGAGTCCCGGACAGCTGAGACTCTCTTGCAACATCGCTGGATGGAGATGGGGCTCAGGTAGGTATTAGGGGGGCTGCTGCACACAGAAGGTTTTTTGTTGTAATACATAGAATGCATTACGGTTAAAAAATATCTTCTGCCTTTACAACCACTTTATTTAATAAAAAATACCAAATGTATATTTGTGTAGAAAAAAATCAATACAATGCAGATATCTAGCTTTCTGATTGAAAAAAAAATAGGTGCCTTGGTTTCCATACACTACACTGATGATAATCACCAAGCCTGAAAAAGCTGTACAGCTGTATGCCATTTGAAATTAATAACCCAGTAATGTTAGGCTGTATCTGTACCATACACTTGGATGTTCTGAATGTATAGTTAGCCAATCAATTGTGAGAATTATCTTATTTTAGGTATAAATCATAGAAAAAAAATGAAAGTTGTTTAAGCCTTCCCCACTCTGTCCAAGACTATACAAAAAATGTTGGCTAGATTTGGGCTTTAACCCCTTCAAGCCTAAGGCTAAAACAAATCTAAATGCCTAAGTACAACTTTCCAACTTTGACATGTGTTACTAAAACAGCACATATCTTGACAACTGCTTTGTGCATCCAGGTGGATTATACCTTGTTTTTTCAGGACAAATTGAACTAACTTTTGGTGGTAAAGGGCAGTGGATATTTCTTTTTTTTATTATCAAAGGAAAACTGGCCCAAAATAGTAAAAAAAATTTTTTTCTTAATTTAGCTGTATATTCCTTGCTGTTATCATAATTTACCACCAAAGTACAAACCCAAAATAAATTCTCCTGCTCCCAACAATTGCAGTGATACCACATATGTGTATGTTAACCACTTCAGCCCCGAAATAATTTTGCACTTTAGGACCAGAGCACTTTTTGCGATTCGGCGCTGTGTCGCTTTAACTGACAATTGCGCGGTCGTGCGACGTTGTACCTAGACAAAATTTGCGTCCTTTTTTTCCCACAAATAGAGCTTTCTTTTGGTGGTATTTGATCGCCTCTGCGTCATTTCTTATCGCCGCTATAAACAAAAGAAGAGCGACCATTTTGCAAAAAAACCCAAATTTCTTACTTTTTGCTAAAATTCAAATCAAAAAAAAAAATATAAAAAAACATTTTTTTTCACAGTTTTTGGCCGATTTATATAATTCCTCATATTTGCGATAAAAAAAATCGCAATTGGTGTTTATTGATTGGTTTGCGCAAAAGTGGCCGTGTTTACGGATGATGCAAATTCATTTCTGGGGTTTTTTTTTTTTACTAGTAATGGCGGTGACCTGCGATTTTTAGCGGTAATGCGATATTGGGGGGGACATGTCGGAACATTTTGACACTTTTTTGGGACCAATGACATTTATTCAGCGATCAGAAATTTAAATGTCCACTGATTACTGTATAAATGTCATTGGCAGTGAAGGGGTTAACCTGCAGCGGGAGAGCTAGGGGTTAAGTGTGTTCCCTGGGTGTGTTCTTACTGTGGGGGGGTTGGGCTAACATGGGCATGAGAGATCTAACTGATCCCAGTGACAGGGATCAGTAGATCTCTCATGCCCCACTGACAGGGCGGGGAACCGCCGTGTTTACATCGGCGGTTCCCCGTTCTTTTCCCTGTAGCCGCTGATCGCAGCTCCCCGGCGGACATCGGGTCCGCCCGAGCCGCGGGCACACTCCCCAGGAGTGCGGCGGGTGCGTGCGCACGCCCCCTGGTGGCCAAATGCGAATCGCCGCTTATTTACGGCGATTCGTGCAGGGCTCCCCGACTGCCGCCGTGAAAACACGGCGCACGGTCGGGAACCGGTTAATTGTTGTTTGTACCCTTAGTACAGCCCAAAAAAAATGGTGCACATTCTGTATTTTTTTTATCCTGCCTAAAACACACTGACACTGATGCTAACTGACACTGATACCAATTTCATTTCTTTAACAATTTTTAATTTTAGGTTTTAATTTTTTACATTTTTTTTAAATTCTACCCAAAATGTGCTAACTGTATCCTTTTACCCCAACCTTGACCTTTAACCCCGACCTTCACCCTAACACTAGCCCTGGAAACCTTGATCTTGTTATTTTTTTATTTATTTTTTTTTTTAATTTACTTTTTTATTCTTTATTTTTTGTCTTTGTTTTTTTTACACACTTTGGTTTGTTTACATTTTCCTCTCCTGCAAAAAAAGGAATATACAATGTATCTTTCTCTTCATTCTGAAGAGGAAGGAAACCCAGGGGCGGATTCACTGTGCTGTGACTTGTCACTGTGATAGCCAATCAGAAGCTATCACAGCAATCAGATGACCCGGAACTGACAGTCCCAGCCATTAGTACAAGACCCATGGCTCTCACCGAGAGCCCGGTCTCTGTGCTGGGAGTGCGCTGTGCGGCGTGCTCCCAGCGCAAAGAGAGGTACACATATATGTGGCCCCACGGAAATAAGCCCACTTCTATGAGGCTGCATATATGTCTGCGGTCGGTGCAAAGAGGTTAATCTTTGATATCCAATCATTGTAATAGTCATTATGTTATTAGCTTTAGATTAGAGCAGCCATCACAAGCTGATGTTCATCTGCAGGTTATTTCACTCATATGTATTGAGGAACTAATTTTATTGGTCCCACCTCCTGCACTTCACTTCCTGTAAGTTTGACAAATCAGAGGCATCTGGAAATGTATGTACCAATAACATAATAGGAACACATTGAGACATAAATACAAAATAGTAACCCAAACTATACAATAAAAAATTAAATTAGCTTGTTGAATAAATCAAATCCTTTTTTTTCTGGCTGTGAGTGAATTTTGATTACTCTTTCATCCTGACTTAGACTCATTTGTTTTTGTTCTGCTGTGCGTACGGAATGTTCTACATGTTCACTTCAATGGCTTCCTCCACTGCTATTATGGAATGCTCAGACTAATTTAATGGCTTTTGCCAGGTACATTTGATATTATTCTTTATTATAGTCATCCCTGAACAAATGGGCTATACATTACCATCCTAAAATAAACTGTATGTTGTTCAACCTAACTTACCAGCTGGCCTGAGGCCATGTGCATCTATTGGTGAAATTTCCATAACACTTTGGGGTATACTTATGTATCCCTTACTTCAAGGAATCTAATAGTAAACACATGTCTGCTGCTGAGCATTAAATCAGACAGTCCAGAGCTAATTTTGCCATGCCAAAAGAAGTGAATTTCAATGAAAGTACAGTGTTTTCCTCATTTAGGTGGTTGGAGTTATTTCATGTTCTTGGCTTCAATGTGGGATGAAAGGAAAAAGTATGGTTGAGTGTATGGTTAATAGGGTTAGCATCTCTAGGATGTTGCTTCCAATCACATGTTTTAATACTAACATTTGTCTAACTGCCTAAACTGGAAATAGAAAACAATGCAATTAGAAGTGAAATGATGTCTTGTAAATCCATCTTCACTTGGATTGTTGTAGCTGGAAGCTTACCATGGAAAAACACATATTAGCATCATTATTATTTTATTATGCCTGTAAACATAAATGTCCTATGTGTGTAATAGGAATGTTTATAATAAATACTTGGGAATATGCAGATTATATGTTTCTACAATGTGTAAACCTGGAATAATAACTATATTCAATCTGTAAGGTATACCAAAGTAATATCCTAGTTATCAACAAAGTTGGAACTGAATGATGTTGACATTGTCCAGAGTATGTCCAGCTGTTTCCAAATATCCAGGCTGCTAATGGAGTTTTCCTGTGAGCTCTTTTTCCCTGGTGAACATCAGGTTAGACAGTTAAGGATAGGATTGAAATGACAGTACGCCAAATGTTCCAGCTTGGATACACTGGAGGAACATTCTAGTCAAATATAAAAATGTTGCATCTGAACTGACTCAGGGTCACAGCTAACATTCTGAGCAGTTATACATTTTATCCTGGCATTCATGTTTTGCATCTGTCTAGTCATTAGCTTAATACCTATACTTACTGTTATCCTCATCTTTGCAAAGACATAGACAAGCCTTTTTTAACCAGAATGCCATAGCACACAGGTGTGCCTTCTAGGTTCTTCAATGATGCCCTGGCAAAATGCCTAATGACTGCCACAAAATTGCTCAAAAATTGTGGAGGTGACGGCGATTGAAACCATTAGAAGATCTGTGTGCAATTTTTTTTTTTTTTTGCATAATGCATGTGTGCTCTTTTTTTTTTTTTATTGAGATGGCATTTGGATATAGTGAGTGGTCATTTTTCCCATTTTGTTTATTCAAGAAAGCACTGCACCTTTATGCATTTCTATGGGCTTCCACTCATGAAGTCTACATGGGGGGACAAGGGGGAGCAAGTGCCCCTCCTTGGAGCAAGGTGTACACACACGGACACTCAGGGCCCATCCTGGACGGATGCCCAGGGTGCACCGCAAGCTGACTCACAGAGTGGGTGCCAAAGCTGTGGCAGTCATTTACTGTTACATTCAGCAGCAGCGGCTCTGCCCCAACTCCCTAGACTCTCTTATTGCACTGTCTGTTGGCCTCTCTGTTGCCTGCTGCACTAGTTCCTAGGCTTGTCTGCCGCCTGGTGTCTAGCAACCAGTGATGTTAGGTCATGAGGCCGAGGCAAGGCCTTAGCATTTAGAGTGGAGGAGGAACTTCTTCCTCCTTTGCTCCTGGTAAATTTTGGCTACACACACCACCTCCATCTTATCCAGGTAGCGTGGCTCAGAGCCTGAGGGAAGGAAGAGAGCACGCCTGAAGAGCTGAGTGTGAGCTGTCCACCTCCACCAGCACCAGTCTGAGATGAGACAGCCTGTGTCCATGTTCTGGAGCTCATCTAACAGCGCTACTTGTATAATTGTGGTCAAGGTGTTAAATTAATTGTTTCATGATAGATATGCGGGAGATATCATTGCTAACCTTCTAAAAATGCTCTTTACCTGGCTGTAATTCTGACCTGTGGGTCTGAACGCTTTCTAAGCCAGAGCCTGTATGCACATCAGAAAAGTTTAAGGAAAGTTAAAAATTCTTATCTGCATACCACCTCCGGGTTAATGAATATAAATATTGGAACAACAGAGCCATGGCGCTGGCATTTTCAGAAAGAAAAGTCAGCAGTGGAAACCTCTGTAAACATAAAAACAGATTAGAAATTGCTAATTAGACAATAGCAGCTTGATCCTTCTATTAAGCTTTTTCACATAGGTGTGCACAGCCTATTGCATTAGGGTGTGCACCCCAAAGTTCAAACACACAAGAATGCCACCTGCTGCCACAGGTAGGAGGGTCTGGTGGTTAGAGACAGTTGTTTGGGAGTATATTATGTTACACCCTAAATACGTGTGTAATGTGTTCCTACTGCTGAACATAGCACCTATAATGGGGGCATTTACACTGGCCCCCGGCACCCCTAATCACCCACCTGCTGCTGCCTCTGGATAATTCTAATGCACATGGGGTGATATGGGTGTGCCCAGGCACACCCAGAATACACTGTGCGCACTCCTATGCTTTTGCATCAGGTTTTTCAAACTTTTGCATGTCTGCGCTTTATGTGATAACGACTAAGCCCCTCCCCTTCATGACATTGTCAAAAAGGGGTGGAGCATGGGTGATCTAAAATGATGCCCCCCCCCCGAAAAAAGTTCTGCGGACACCCATGCTTCCACTGTGGACTTTGTTAACACACCATTGAATTTTGATTTGGTTGTTTTAGGAAGGATTTATCTTATTCCTTCTTTTTGTTTTTCATTCATTACTTTTTTAGTCTTTTTATGAATTATTATTAGCACTGCAAATCTGTTTGTATTTTTGTTTTTGAAGGGTTGTGCACTTCCTTTATTTTGCTAGCAGCTATGTCTGTGGTTAAGTGGCGGCTCACACTTATGCAATGTCAGACATCGCATGTGATTCACACTGCACTGCTGTGCAGGTCACATGCAATGTCTGTGCGATGCAAATTTAGTCATAAAGATTGTATGGACCAAAATCGTGCAGGACCCTTTTTTTTTATCTGCACCAGAATTGGTAAACACCCATGTGATCCGATTCCTGTCCGAATCGACAGTTTGCACTGCAATCTGCAAACTGATCTGGGGGTATCGTTAACTTTGCATTGACACCCGCAGCAGTTCGCAGAGGGCAGTGTGAACTGCCAGCAATTCAGGTGCGATGCTGGGACCCGCACTGAATTTGCAGGGTTTCCCGCATTGCACCAATGTGAACCAAGCCTTAGTGCAGATCTCACACACTAATACAACTTGAGGCGCCATGCAGGCCAGCCACCAGCAGCTAAAATCTGGGGACATCATTGGCTGGTAAGGACATCAGCACCTGCACAACATCCTTTTTGATCTCCCCTACTCCTCACCACCAGCACTGGGAACACGTTAGCTTAGTGAGTGGGAAGAGAAACCTGGGAATACTAGTCAGTGCTGCATGTGCAAAGGTGTATTTGCTTTGTAAGAATAAATCACCTTTAGGCCCCTTTCACACTTGTGTAGCCTGAAAGTCGCGCGCGAGTCACGTGAAAGTCATTCACTTCTGTAAAAAGCTTTCAGAATATAGGACAGGGAAAGTCAAATGACCATTATGAATATTTATCATTCTCCAGCAAATCCCTGGAAGGAGGCATTCAGAAGATGGCTGGAGAGATGATAAATATTTCAGAGTGTTCTTTCCTCTTCAGGGAGGGCCCCAGTTCTCCTGGGAGATAGCTAGTGAAAGAAGATATTACAGTCTAGGCCTCATCAGGTGCTGGGCTGAAGGCCTGCATAAGATTTCTAAAGGATTATTTGCTAGAAAGCATCATCCTATAATCCTGGTCTGGAGAAGGATCTTTTGTCTCTGTCACTGAGGAACTATCAGTGGATGCTGGGTGGCCAGACCTTGCTGTAGACTCTTGGTTGTGCACATGCTCTTAGCACAGAAACAGCTACCCAGCGACCCATATGTGCTTTAAAGTCCACCCTTTTGCTAACACACATATGTGCTTTGAGGGTGGATAAACTGAGCAAGCTATCTGATTTTAGCACAGCTAAAATGGGGCTGGTTAATTTAAGCTGGGAAAATTAATACAGGGACAAAAATGCATCTGTTCCCCATAGCAACTAATTAGAATTTATGAAAAAAGGGTGAAACTTTACTGGTTGCTATTGACAGTAACTCTAATTTTGTTCTATTTTTTGTTTCATCAATCAACCCTAATGTTTATTTTTTTAATTGCATTACTAATTCAGCAGATGCTTTTACTTGTTGTGGGTTTAAATAGGCACTCCTCAACATTAAGATTTTTGAAGGGCTTTCGAAGGTTGCTTTTTTCTGTAATAGTTTTCATAAAACACCTGCTAAGAGTCCCATACCTGGTGTATAACTGGCACATGGCAGCCTGTGCACCTTTCATGACAAAAGGGCAGCTGAAAGGGGAAACAGCATATTTAAGCCATGCATTGAAGCCAGTGCAAGCGTTTGTGGTATGGAATAGGCAGAAAGTATTTCAGGCAGCTATGGTCAACAGCCTGAGGGCAGGACAGACAGTATAGATTCATAGACCAGAGTGGGGACATGCCATTTAACCTGTTTGCTGCCAGACCAATTTGTGCATTTTTCACACACATTGTGATGGACATTCAAAACTCGAAATTTTCAAAAAATGACATTGCCCAAATATATAGCCATATTTGGTTATGGATGTCACCACTACCCCTGTCCTTGCCTTTATATAGTTGATGACAGCTCTGGGAGCTGTAATTCTGCTAGTGTTACCATTGGAATCAGTCACGTGTGCTGGGTAATTTTTTTCCCACAAAATGTGCAGGTGGTGGGCTTTGACCCATACTTATTCATGTGGGGGGCAGTGGCTGGGGGACCACTTCTAGATTCTGATAGGGATGGGCGAATGGTTCAGCCTGAGCATATGTTCGGGCCGAACATTTGCTGTTCGGCCGCTCCCCGAATTGAAAACATTATGGGGTGTTCGGCGAGACTTCAGTACTGCCGAACACCCCATAATCGCCTGCCCGCCATGCCTGCAGATGGCGCACACAGCTCCTCCTCCATGGGAGGGCTGCCGCCGTCTGCGCTGGCTTTGTTTTGCCATTTTATTTATAGTGCAGGGTGGTGATGTACGGGTGACCCTGTCCCTTTCTGATGTCATGTGACATCAGAGGGTGGGTTGCTCAATTATGTCAGAGCCCCCACTGCTTCAAAGCACCCATACTCTCCATGTTGAGGGCATGTAGCCTGGTATGGTTTATGAGGGTGGGCGCTCACTCGTCGTCCCCCCCGGTCAGGTTGCATGCTCGGATAAGGGTCTGGTTTGGATTTTAGGGGGGACCCCACGCAATTTTTTTCAGTAATTTTTTTTGTATATTGCAGGTAACTGGCAATACATGACAGCCGCAAAAATAAAGGACAATTTTTCCTTTGGAAATGTAATTTTGCTCTGGCTATGTTCTAAACATCACAGAGGTGCGCCCTTTTACAGGCAGACTAAGGGAACCCCCCCCCCCCCCCCTCCAGGCACATTATTTAAAGGAATATTTCATTTTTATTATTTCACTTTGAGCATTATTAAAATCACTGCTCCCGAAAAATACGATTGATTTAAAAACTTTTTTTTTGCATTGATACATGTCCCCTAGGGCAGGACTCGGGTCCCCATACACTTTTTATGTCAATAACTTGCATATAAGCCTTTAAAATGAGCATGGGGGTGTTGGCCCATCTCTAGATTCTGATAGGCCCCCCACCCGAAGACCTCACAACCACCGTACAAGTGGTGTGGGGAAGGAGCCCTTGTCCTCATCATCATGGGGACAAGGCGTCTCCCATGTTGAGGGCATGTAGTCTAGTGCAGTTTGGGGAGGGGGGCAGCATGCCTGACCCCCTCCCCTTTCCTGGCAAGCCAGACTGCATGCTCAGACTAAAGGTCTATATTGGATTTTAAAGTGTTTCTAAAGGCAGAAGGAGTTTTTTACCTTAAGGGAAAAAACCTTCTGAGTGCAGCTCCCCCTTATTCTTACCTGAGCCCCATCTTGTTCCAGCAATGTGTATGAGAGCAGTGGCTCTCCAGGAACTCTGTCTCCTCTTTGGCACACATAGCAGTGGGAGCCATTGGCTCCTGCTGCTGTCAATCACAGCCTCTAAGATGGCGTCCAAGCCCTGCCCATTGCGATGATGTCACTGTCCACCTGACACATAGCACCCAATTGGCTTTCTCAATGACAGAAGTGTTGCCACAAATCCTTTGACTTACAGATTTGGGGGATACCTTAAAGCTGTATGTGGTGTTACAGAACACCATTACTTTTACGTGAAAGCATCAGCAACTTTGATAGCACATATTTGGATGTGAAATTGGTATTTAGGTATTGAACACCCCTATTTGATACATGTTGATTTACAGAAGTAGACCTTCAGAAGTCAGTCATTATAAAAACTGCATGAATGCTTGTTCAACAGGCAAAACATTAATATTCAAATACCATGTGCCTTGCAATATCTGCCAAAAAGAATACAAAGATAACATTGATAAATATCTCATCTATCTGGTATGTGTTAAAACAAACAATAATAGTGCAATGTCAGTCCCCCATCCAACTGAAGTCAGTGTTTTATGGCCATTGCCTATTGTTAAGGTCAATAGACATTCTGCAACAGCAATCATAAAAGATATTAGACCTGGCTGTGAACATGACCAGACTTTTCTAGAATGAAACCATTGGAGCTCTCGGAATTTATACACTTGGATCTAAATTCTCTTAAAACCATAACTAGCTGTCAGTAAATGTTCACAAATATACGACTAGAGTTTGATTCCTGAATTATTCCCTTGGTGTATAGATGGCATATGCATGACCATCTTTAGCAATTAATTGATTCACTAGGTAGGACACTTTTGATAAGTAAAACACTGACCATACATGGATCGAAATTCGGCCAGTTCAGCAGGGACCAGTGGAATTTTGAGCCGGCAACACTGGTCATTATATTCTGATGGCGGGGAAAGGCTGTCAGAATACAATACCACAGCTGGAAGGATTCCACCATCCACATTGAACGTGTGGGTGGGGGAATCAGCTAATTTGTTTTTGTTCGACCCCCTAGTTCAAAGAAAAAAAAAATTATGTATGGCCAACCTAAGATATAATGGGGGAGATTTACTAAAATTGGAGCATGTAATGTGCCTGTGCATAGTAACCAATCAGCTTCTAGGTTTTATTGTCAATGTTTAAAGTGGAGTTCCACCCAAAAATGGAAGTTCTGCTTTAGGGACTCCTCACCCCCTTACATGCCACATTTGGCATGTAATTTTTTTTGTTGGGGGGGGGGCAGTGGGTACCTAATTTTGACAGGTACCCAGATCCCACTTTCTCTCGGACTACCTAGGCGACTCAAGTGGAAGTTCTCCTCTCCCCATCCCTCCCTGCAATCTTCTGGGACATGTCACAGGTCCCAGGAGATTGCCCGGCCACTGAGCTGTCACAGCTGGGTGCTCACACTTGTGAAGCTGGTGCTGGGGAGAGGTGAGGGAGAGGAGCCAGTTGTTGCTGGATCATGGGACACGTGAATGTGTGTTTTTTACAAGTCAACAGCTAAACTTTTTGAAACTTCAAAAAGACTGGAACTCCGATTTAACTGAACAGGCTGTTCAAGCTGATTGGTTACTATGCACAGCTGCATCAGACTTTGCATGCTCCAGTTTTAGTAACTCTCCCCAACGTCTCATTTTTAGCAAGTAATAATTGCATACTTGCTTGTATTTATTGTATCCCTTTCTAAATATTCTCAGCATTGCTGAATTAACAGAATCAAGATTTAGAACAAGCTATCATGTGGGGCTTGTGCCTTATCCTTCTGTAAATGCCACTGAGTAAACAGGTAAGCCAGCAGATTGGCTTGATGCAGATATGCAGAGCTTGCTTATGGACATGGTATTTGGATTGCTTACTTGCTACAGTTTATGCACAAATTAATTCCGATATTCTGATGAAACTGCCTTGATTATGCTTTTCTCTCTCTTTATTTTTTAACCTTTACAGTGGTGTCAATGACTCCCCAATGGACCTTTTATAAGAAAATCCTTATATATATATATATAATCCTTATATAAGAGATCCCAGCTAGGCCTAAGAGCTATCACAGACCTAACAGCTGCAGAAAAGATCTTCTCATCAGATTTTAAGAGACCTATAAATATTCAGTGAGGGACTGAATGCTTCCACAGTTAATCAAAGCAGAATTAAAAACTTTGTCAAGTAGTAATTTAAAGGTCCTCGGGCAGGCATTAGGGTGCTAAAAGTTGTATTCCTACAGGATCCAGCTACTGAATGGAAATGTAACTCTTCCTCCTACTTATATATATATTTTCCTGCTCTGCATCTGCCGTTGTTTATGTTCCTGATTATGTAAGTAATCAAATCCGGTTATAAGAAAAAATGTTGTTACAGTATTTTTTATTTACAGACTAATATAACAAGAACAAAACATAAAAAGATTGTACCAGAATGTGATAATAATATATTATAATATTTTAAAAAATATATACAATGCCCTTACCATGCCCAATGCCCTTACAACATTGTCATGCAAGCAGGCTTTTCATAATTCTCAGCACACTAAAAGGAGAACTGGCTGGTACAAGCAACACACCTCTCTATTGGCCAGCAAAGGATAAGAAAAAGATGAAAGACACTGCTAACCACAAGAGCACCTTTTGCAATTTGTTTTGCCGCTAAATGCTAAACCATTTGAAGACATATCAACAGCTATATCTGCTGTATCCTTGGCCTAGTAAAAAACTAGATGTCCTAATATTTCTAGTTTGAATGATTCAAATCCACTTTTCCTGAGCCCAAGCTGGGCTCAGAGTCTTTCTGCTCTGAATAGCAGCCATATATCATCATGTGTGCACAACTCGGTGCAGCTGTAAGTAGTGAAAGATATAAAATATAAAAGCTATGTTTATTTTAATTAAACCCCAAAATTCCCATTGATCTCCCACATAAGCAGTAAATAATTTAAATTCAATTTCCCATTGTAATAGAAAGGGAATTTAAGGATTATTAGATAAAAACAATAACATTCACTATTTTGTAAAGTAAAGACAACAGGATAAAAACATACATTACATAGCATAAAATAATCACAAATGGAGCGTCTCTAAACCAATACCCTTTTTTAAAATATAGTTTTTGGATAGAATGGGGAAAGATTAGAATTACTCTCAGGTTTTACTAATATCTGGGACTTAGTTAGAGAGATTTCCTCTCACTTTCTGTTCTGGGGATAACATTTTACAAGATAAGAAATGAGAAAAAATCTGTACCAGGGTAACATATAACAAGCGTTATAGTGTTTTACCACTATCTGGGACTTAAAGCAGAAATAAACCCATTAATTTAACAGTTTCAAAAAACAATTATACTTCAGACAAGGCAGGGAGGCTAACTGTCACATTTGAATTTGTTTTTAACCAAACTGTCAAACCATCAAATGGCTGGTGTAATAACTGATCACATGTGCAGCATCATGGCAGTTGCAAATGAAAAAGAGGCTAAGATGGCAACTTCCTTGGCTGAAAAGGACAGGGGGGGTTAGTTCTGCTTTAATTAGATAGATTTCCTCTCAAACAACATTTTTACAAGACAGTGGGGTTGATTTACTAAAGGCAAATAGACTCTTGCAAGTGCAGTTGCTCCAGAACTTAGTATAGGAAGTAAAGCTTCACTTTACAAAGAACACCCAATCACATGTAAGAGAATTAAAAAAGAAAAAAAAACAGCATTTTTGCTTGCACATGATTGAATGATGGAAGTCATCAGAGCTCTCCCTACATTACTAAGCTCTGGTGCAACTGCACTTTCTAAAGTGTACAGTCTAGTTGCCTTTAGTAAATCAACCCCACTAAGTGAAGGAATTCTCCTCAAGAAGTAAAACCTAACTGGAGTTCTTATCATGAACTAAAAACATTTAGACTATAGATACATTTTACGACCACCCAACACATAATTTAAAACTGACTTTCATGTTTTCTGTCACTTTAAATGGCTCTAAGCACGGTATGAGCTGTATATAGCTTCAGCTATATACAGTACACAGTGCTGGGTTCCAGCTGTGAGACAGTTTCACACCCGGAGCAATATAGTGCCGGTCTGAGTGGGGTGCTCACAAATTTAGATGCAGATTTGTATTCTCTGAAAGAGAAAAGCTTCCTCTGGCTGATGACATCACACTCTCTGACTCAGCCAATCATAGAAAGCTTTGTATTCATTCATTGAATACAAAGCTGCCTATGAATGGCTGAGGGCATGCTCAGACTGGCCCTTATTTTGTTCCTGAGTATGAGATGGGAAGTCTCCATCTCACAGCTGGAACTCAGCACTGTGTACTTTATGTAGTTGAATCTACATGCAGTACATATAGTGCTTAGAGCCAGTACACCACTTAGTGAAGGAAGTAGTTCGTTTGGACCAGCTTGAACAAAATGAACAATTTAAAGTAACAGGAAACAGGGAGATTGGCTTCAATGTCCACACGCCACACATATGCGTCACTGGATGCCTGATATTTATGTGCTGAGAGCGCGCTCGCTGCCTGCTACTAGCACAAAGACCGAACCGTCAAAGACAGCTCGCATTCTGGACTAAAGATCAGTAGCCGGCGGGACCAGCTTCCAATCACGTGACCACTGTAACAGTGAGCACATGATCGTGAATGAATAAATAAAATTGTGCAACAGCTCAGTGAACTAGAGCTGCAGGCACCAAAACAACTTTACAGGGATTACATAGTTGCATAGTTGGCCAGGATGAAGAAAGATACAAGTCCATCAAGTTCAACCAAAAAAAAATAAAGAATAATGATAAACATAAATAAATAGATAAATAATGATAATATCTAATATAGTGATACTATATAAGGAATGTGCTGTGCTGCGCTACTTTCAAATATACGAAAAAGTAATTATCATATTATCATCATTTTGAAATGTTGTAATAAATATTAATTAATTAAATGATAGTTCAAGAACTATATGTGTATGAGTCACTGATAATCAACATCATCAAAAGAAAACTCATTATGATGGTTATCAAATATTATACAAAAATCACAAATAGTCCCAAAAAAGTGAGCAGCCCCAAAATGTGCAAATTTTAACTCTTGCTGTGATCAGATGTGCTTGTAAAGACGGAACCTTCACTATCATCCAAAGAGCAAATGCTCACCTCCCCTGTTGATCCTCACTAAAAAGGTCAAATTGGCAAATTTGTCAAGCATGAGGACCCAGAGAACACTTGGATCAGAAAAAGGGAATGTCAGGGCCACAAAATAATACAATAGTGGAGTGGCCCCATGGGATTGTCATCCCTAACACCCATTTGTTTTACAAATCAATTTTACTCTTAATAGAGGGCTATGATGATTGTTAAGTACATGTCTCTGTATGGCTGCTTTGCTGGTTCCTTCTGTTTTGTGTTTCAGGTGATAAGCTGCCTGCTGTTGCTAGGAAGATTTACCTCAGCTGCTGAGCACTGGATTGGTGACAAATCCTTGGGCGGGAAACATCTAGCCAATGAGTGTAACCTTTTACTTCTATCCTCTCCTGTCACTGGGCGGAGTCAGCATTTACCTCAGGTCTTTCAGCTGGACTCACCTCTGCACTCTCCTCAGCCTCCCGGCTGGATCTTTTGACCTGCTCTCCCACCCTCCCTCCCCTTTGTTATTTCCCCTCATCGCGGTCCCCCTTTATGTGGGTTGTGTCGCCCACTTTGTGGATGGACAGTGGTTGGTACGCTTCAACTAGGTTAAGATATTGCTGTTTGGAAGCATGTTGGTCTTGTTACCTGTAAGTTATATTTGAGATTTAATATCTCTTCATAGATGATTTGGGTTAAATGAAAGTTCTTTGACCATAAGTGAAGGCTTCAACACAACAATATCATTTTATTAGTAAATAGTATAGAGATCTAAAGAATCTATTATACCTTGCATATGAAGAAACACATAGGTTAAACTACAGGAATTAGGTTATATTCCTTAAAACAAGCAGTCGAACACCTAACATATAGGACCATCAAATAGACTATAGTTACCATGCTGCTGCACAGAGCAGCCCCATTTGGCTGGCTACCATTCAAAAAAGAGAGCGTGTTTCCTCCCCTCTAGTCTGGGTATATCATTCTAGGCCGGTGCCTGATTGGTTGTCCTGAGATGGCCCTGATTGGTGGGCCTCCCTATTCCTTCATGGTTGGCTAATCCTTGATCCCTATAGTTTGCCTAAGTCAGCCCCCTTTAATGCAACTAAATTTTCAGGGAATTTGAGTAGTGAGGACAAGCTGGCCACCTTCATAGCATATCTAAACGAGGGATCCTTTGAAGTGAATATTTATAGAACAAAGGGGCCTGGGTCCCATTGTTTAGACAAACAAGTATAGGTCCAAAGCATCTGCAAAAAGCTTTTTGCATACAGGCACAGTAAGATATTACCTCTAATATATATATATATATATATATATATATATATATTCATAATTACCATATTTTACAGCTGTTAATGGAGATTTCACATAAACTCCTAAGGCAACAGTCTATTATTGGTTAATAACAGTTCTTTTTGTTATTGAAGGTCTATCTTTTTGGGTAATGTCACCCACTTTGTGGGTGGACAGTGGTTGTTAAACTGTTATTTGGTTGGTATAAGATAATGCTGCTTGAGTCTTAGTGACTAAGCAGGTTGGACGCGGCCTAAAATTTTCCACAATCCTTGTTGTGTGTTTATTTTATATTTTAGGTATGTTCTTATGGTATGATGGGTGTTAATGGGGTGTACAATCCCATTGCCATCTTCTATGAGATCCAGCCTGTATAGATAACCCAAACATTGCTCAGCGGAACTGCAAAGCCCAGCTTCACGTGCACATGCTATATATACTGGCTGGATATTATATAATATTCAACCAGATCAAAGATAGGGTGTAGATCGTTGTCAGCGTGTTATGTGGAGGCCATCATCATGTCTTGTGTTTGGGAGCCTCAGGAGTATGGAGGTAATCTGCTGTTTAGAGCAACCTTCTCCTTCTGCAGCAACAAATTCAGCCTGGGGTTTCTCTGAGCCTCGCAATCTTTTGCTAGATAGTGGAGATGTATAGTGTTCATACCACACAGTTCTCCTTTCCAGTGCTCTGATACATCTTTTATCAGTTTGTGTTGACTTGTGTGCTCTTTTTAGTTTAGCAAGCCATACAGCTGATTGTTTTGTACTGCTTTTTGCTGGCTGGGACAGACCCTGTTGAATGCATTTGTGTATGTGGATGTAATAGGATAGGAATAAAAACAAACAGCAACAGGGAATGTAATAAATTGGATTTGCTGCATATTGAAAGCTGTAGAGGGAAGACTGATATATGCACTGGGTGATCTAGCCATTATCTTCTATGTATAAAAATATAACCCTTCTTTCTTCCAAGAACGTGTGATCGATAGTCTTGGCTGGTGCTCAGTTACTAAACTGGAGATGAAATCATTGAGTGTGAGGGAAGAGCACTGACATTTAAAAGATGGCAGCGACTTCCTCTGGGATGGATATGTAATCGCTAAGAATGAGTAAATACTGTATATATCATTTGCAGAAGAAAATAAATATGTGAAAGATTGGCTAGTGGTAAATGTTCCTTGGACATTGAATAAAATGGGCAGCAGACAAATCTTAGTGACCATCAGATACAGTACCAAAAAAGTACCAATTATCCTTATAATGGAGAGCCTGTACCCTGTACCCTGTAGCTTTGATTTTTGTCTATGAACTTGGGTTTGCTCTTCTATAGCTTGTAATAAATAGACAGAGCAGATGTTTGACCTTGAGCCACATTCCTCTAATATGATCCAACTTTGGCCTTGCTGTAATAGCTTCTGTTGTAGAATGGTTGCATTACTGTGAAAGGTAAAACACTATTAGAAATGTAACACTAACAGTGTTTTGGGTGTGTGTGTGTGTGTGTGTGTGGCGGAAGGGGGGGGGGGGGTTATTCCCTTGTTCAAGACAATGAGAGAGAGATACTCTCCCATAAATTCAAGAGGACTTTAGAGCATATGAAGTTGTCATAGAGGTGAGCACAAAGACCAAAATCATTTAGAATGTCGTTTTATTAGTACAAAAAATTCCATAACAGCATCATGTTGGAGTGATCCAACACGTTTCGCAGAGCTGCGACTCTGCTTCTTCAAGGCAACTCTACATGCCTCTAAATTTATCAATCAGATTACAAAGAAATATCATTACAGTCGCAGTCACAAAGATCTAAAGTTATTTGTAACATTTTCCAAAGAATAGTGAAACATATTCAAGCTACAAAATTAGTGCTCACCAATTACAGAACAATAACTGTGTGTAGCCTCGATATTCCCTTATCTCACATATATTGCAGCAGCTAAGAAAAAGGGCAAAAGGGGATCTCAAGCCTCCACAAAGTGGGATCTTTACCATCTAGTGTCCTCTGGTTCTTAAATCTTTAGCGTCTTAACCTAGAAGGGTCTTAGCTTGTAAGGAAAACTCTTGTCCCAAGGGTGCATCACATACATACTTTTGCATCTATAAAAGAATACAGATCCAGACTTGAATACAATTTTCAATTCTTTACTTAAACTTTGTAGGTTGGACAGGAGGAAAAGGGAGGTGGAGCACCAAATCTTATGTGTGGCTCCTACACTTTCTTGGCTTGCAGTCACTGTGTATGTCACAGGATCCAGAGGCATCACAAACAACATCTTGTGGTGGACATAGCTCCACGAAAGAAAACGTTTGTGGGTAACTCTGTTTCAGTGATGACTGTATTACAGTAAATAGGTTAGGCATGCCTGACCCGAAAAATAAATCATATTTGCTATTCAGTAATGTAATTTCTCCTGCCCACAAGGCATAGAGAGAATAGTATGTAGAGTAGACTTCATTATTATATTCTGTCACATTTACTATCCAAGCAGCAGGAGGCTCCTCTCTGTAACAAAGGGTATCCCTTAGGGTCCTTGGAGTAGTTCAAACTCAGTGTGAAGAATAAAAGCATCACATGTTTAGGTTGGGGCTAGACCCTGTTTTTACTCTTTATGTGTGGATCAGGTCAACAACAGGCTTGGATGACCCTCTTGGTCACTTGGAATATTTCAATGTACATATGTTTATTTGTTACTCGAGTGCCTATGTGCCCATTATTTTCTCGTTATAGTTATGTTGAAGCTGGCACCATATTTACGCTGTATTCTGGTCTCACAAAAACTTCTGTATTCGGACTTTCTTTAATAAAAAGATTAAATTCAAAAGTACCACATGTTTATAATAGGTCCAGTAGAAGTTTATCTAAAGCCAGCATGTTTTAGGAGCTCAGCATTCCCTCTTTCAACAGGGATAATAACAAATTCAAATAAAATAACAAGAATCAAAGTATCTAAAAGTTGCACTCACATACAAGCATGTTGTAACATTATACATGCAACACTCTAGATAAATATTATTAAAAGGTACATAGAGATGCCAGACAACACCTTAGAAAAAGTACAATAAAATATATGACATAGTCTATTTATAAGGATGGTAACCCTCAGTGCACCTGTTTCTGAAGAAAGCCTCCATAACTGAATGAGACAACTTTGCAATTCTGGTAAAAGCAAAGATAAAAATGCATATCAAATACTGCAAGTCTCTAAATTAATAAAGCAGGGGTCAGCAAACCCTAATGCATGTGATAGGCGGGCACCAGGCTCCTTTTCTACTGGCATGTGATAACATTTCTTCCCTATACTAGTGCTGAAGCTACCAGCTGGTGACTGCAGGATCCAGCACATCTAGATGCTGAAAAAAATCATCTCCTGTGTTTCCGATTCTTCCACAAATTCCTGACATCATGTCACATCCTGACATTATGGAAGGTCTAGATCTGGCCTCCATTGACTGGATCCAGACACCCCATGAAAAAAACGTATAAAAATTAGAACAAAAATGTGTGTGTGTGTATATATATATAAATATATATATATATATTGTGACGGTATGCGAGGCAAAGTGATAGACGGACGCTATCTGTCGCCTCACATACGTTCACTTGGATTGGACTGAAGTGGAATCCAGCCCGGGTTTTCCCTGCCACTGTGGCAGGGCTGGTTCTGGGCCGGTTCTGGCCTGGGTTTTCGGGTCCACTGGAGTCCAGTCTCAGGTGTGGTTAAATGACCAGGAGGAGAGAACAGTGTTGCTCTGGCCTGGGACTCAGAGAGAACTACACATTGGGAATTGGTTGCTCTAAGGACTCTAAAGAAAGGCTTGCATTTGCTTTTGTTTTGGGGTGTCTGGGACGAGTTTGGCACCGTATAGTGAGGTACCTGTTCTGTATAGCTTAGCGCCGGATGGCACGGATTTGTTTTCATATTTTGTTTGTTTATTTGACTTGCAACCTTTACTAATAAAAATGGCAACCTGCCAGACTTTTAACCACTTGCCGACCACCGATCGGAGATTGACGGCGGCAAAGTGGCTCTGTAACGCAAAACGCCGTCATACGACGGCGGCTGCGATACAGAGATACTGTGAGCGCGCGCGCGCCGCC
>BLSH010431245.1:1415488-1431213 GCA_018402905.1 Glandirana rugosa
TGAGTTGATAGATGGACACGGAGATGAAACAGTGAGACAATGGACTGTGTTGTAAAACGAACGTAGTAGACCCTTCAAAAGAGTTCACTTTAGTTCGTCCATTAGACCAGAAAATCTCTATAAGAGTGTAAACCAGTAAGTCACGTTATACTGTTACAGACGTTTGTCTCTAAGAGGGTCCGACTATGCGAATAACTTGTTACGAGGGCAAGGTAGAGGTGTGTGATACTTCGGGAGTACGTACTTCGTCCCCGAAGGTTCATACCTCCTCGAACACTAGAGGGGTACACTGTCATGAACCGGAGTGAACCGATTAGTGATCGTGACCGTGTTCCAGTGTAGTGATTAGCCAAGTGAGGCCAAGTACTGTCACATGGGGAGATCACAAGCTCCTCCATACTTGGAAGCCCCTGCTTCATGCATGAGGGCTTCATAGTGTGTGGAGATGGAACGGGAGCATTGTTCAATAAGCGTATCAGCCTGGGAGAATCTCTGTTTGCAGACATTGTCATATTGCACTGAATGACCAAATGTGAGAATATCTCTAAAAGACCAGATTACCTGCTTGATTTCACTTGAGAAAACTTCCCAGATGATGCAAGCAAAATGTTGTGTCAGGTAACAGAGTGACAAAGTAGAGGCACAGGTAGATAGTTGAGTGAAGCGACAGATGAACAATAGGAACCAGAGGACAACTTACAAGAATGAAAAAGACCCTGAAGTTATAGCAAGGATCACTCAGGCACTGCTATAGAGCACTGAGCAGGATTAATATTTTCCTTCATATTACAGTACACATAAGATTTAGCTACATTATTAATTTAAATCAGTGGGGTTGTTTTACTAAAACGGGAGAGTGCATAATCTAGTGCAGCTCTGCATGCAATCCAATCGGATTCAAGGTTTATTTTATCAAAGCTTAATTTAACAAGCTGAAGTTAGAAGCTGATTGGCTACCATGTACAGCTGCACCAGATTTTGTACTCTCCAGTTTTAGTAAATCAACCTCAGTGTGTCGCATGGGTAAACACCTAGGAAAAGTGTGCTTGGACCACATGGACAAGGCACATCCAGCTGAGTTAAAATAAGGGGTATTCCTGATTTAGAAAAATATCATTATTATTATTATTATAGTATGTACATAATTTCCCCATTTTCATTATTATATATACTGTATCTATCTACCTATCTATCTATCTATCTATCTACAAAAAATATGTAATTGTACATATTTAACATTTCTTTCAACATATCTCAAAAATGTAAATCAAAACACCCTCTCAAAAGAAGATGCTGAGGTTATTGTTTTATATTAATATGTGTGTATTAACTAGTTCCACACCGTGCGCAGTATATTTACTGTGGCGGTGTGGACGATTCCCGTGAATCCCCATAAATAATCTGCGTGGTGGCCGCTAGGGGGCGCGCGCGCCCCTGTGCTCCTGAGGAGTGTGCCCGCGGCTTGGGCGTACCCGATGTCCACTGGCGAGCCGCGATGAGCGGCCACAGCTAAAGAACGGGGAACCGCCCATGTAAACACGGCGGTTCCCCGCTCTGTTAGTGGGGGCATAGGAGATCTACTGATCCCTGTCACTGGGATCAGTTAGATCTCTTATGCCCATGGTAGCCCAGCCCCCCCACAGTTAGAACACGCCCAGGGAACACAGTTAACCCCTAGATCACCCCCTGCAGGTTAACCCCTTCACTGCCAGTGACATTTATACAGTAATCAGTGGACATTTAAATTTCTGATCGCTGTATAAATGTCATTGGTCCCAAAAAAGTATCAAAATGGTCCGACATGTCTGCTGCAATATCGTAGTACCGCTAAAAATCGCAGATCGCCGCCATTACTAGTAAAAAATAAAAAAAAATAAAAACCACAGAAATTAATTCTCATCATCACCTGTAAACGTGGCCACTTTTGCGCAAACCAATCAATAAACGCCGATTGTGATTTTTTTTACCAAAAATATGAGGAAGAATATAAATTGGCCAAAACCGATGAAAAAAATGTTTTTTTGGAT
This sequence comes from Glandirana rugosa, assembly GCA_018402905.1. NCBI lineage: Eukaryota > Metazoa > Chordata > Amphibia > Anura > Ranidae > Glandirana > Glandirana rugosa. Next base: position 1,417,516 of record BLSH010431245.1, read on the forward strand.
TTGGATTCGTATTTTAGCAAAAAGTAAGAAAAACTGTATTTTTGCAAAATTGTCGCTCTTCTTTTGTTTATAGCGGTGATCAGAAATGAGGCAGAGGCGATCAAATACAACCAAAAGAAAGCTCTATTTGTGTGAAAAAAGGAAGCAAATTTAGTTTAGGTACAACGTCGCACGACCGCGCAATTGTCAGATAAAGCGACGCAGTGCCAAATCACAAAAAGTGCTCTGGTTCTAAAGTGGGAAATCCTTCCGGGGCTGAAGTGGTTAATAAGAATCTACAACTATATTCAGTTTAATTTCATCATTTCTGTCAATATCTTATGTTTTATTAATTGACAAGCTCAAATTAACATAATATTTTTTAAGCAGAAATTTTTACAATAATAACACTAATAGGTGTTAACAATATCTGCAGATGTACGCGTGTGGGTGTGTTTTTGAGGCTCATTTCATATAAACATCACTTCCCAATGTTTATAGAAATAACATAACCAGAAGTCCTTTATCCAGGTAGACCCCAAGGGGCTTGTCCTCTGAGGTCATCAGCCTGCTTCAAGGCCCAATATTCTGCCAAGTTGGAATTTTAGACTGAAAGAAAAGCACAAGTGAACTGTGTGAGAACTATTTCATTAATAAAAAACAAACACTGTGTAGGATTAATTACACAGCTGTTTGCAAACTGCAGGTGCTACAGCTAGGTGAATGCAACCTGTATCTATGCCAGGAATATTTCATTTGTTAAAATATATATTTTTTTAAATAATGCTGCTTTAACATAAAATATTGCTATTCAAAATGAATAGTTATTTATGATAACTGTAAAGAATTTGCCCACACTTGTGCCCTGTTATTCTTATGGGGAAGAATTTATAATGAGTAAGAACTCAAAAGAGGAAATGACGCATAAAATTGTAGCATTTTGTAGGTATGCAGGTATACGAGAGTCATTTGTCAAAGGGCAAACAAACCAACAAAACCTTGTATATTTCAGTATACGTAAAAACAGATACATCAATAGTCCAATGTCTCTTAAAGGTAGCCAGTATCCGTAGCAGCGCTTTCTCACATAGTTACATGTGACAGCAATTGATGACAGTTCACACATCAGAGTAGATCACCGTGAAAGGAAGGAGTGAATGTAAGAGGATAAAAGTGTCCCTGATTTCCAACATTAATTGTGCAATTTCCACCTCCAAGATAACCACGTGAGGCACTCCCCTTAGGACTGCACTTACCAGATGATGGCAAACAACACGCCTTTTGATATTCAAAAACTCTTTTTCCTTCAAATAGTCAAGAGTAATACTTTCAACCACTCCAAACTTTCCTCCTTCCAGTTGTAATATGATGTTCGGTCATACATGGGTGCAGGCATGTAAAGAAACAAAACCGCTACATAGTGTAGTAAAATCATGGTTTTATTCACACACCCCCCGGTTACAAAATGCACTTACACAGTATACATAAATCAGCACATAAATATGGATAATGTTGGCTTGTACATCACCGTCACCTGCTTCTCTCACGAGCTGGGGATCGTCACTTCCTGGTGACCTGCACTCGTCACTTCCTGTTGCCGCTGGGTCACGCCCAGCGGCAACAGGGAGAGGGAGAGAAATCTATTTTCTTTTGAATCAAAATCTTGGCAACCTGCAAGTTTTCAAATGCAAACACACAGCAGATATTTCTAAGGCCTCATGCACATTTTACTTTTTTTCTGCCCCTAAATGCCCCTCCATGTTAGTTATGCACACATTTACAGGAGTTTAGAGGCAGAGGTGTTTAGAGGCAGAAAAAACATAACTTGTGTAATCAGGAGAGGAGTGTTTTGGTAGAAAAAATGCCTGACACACCTAAATGTGGGTAAACACATCTTGACGCATCTAAATACGCTTAAGAACTAGGCGCATTTAGCTCTTGAGTTTTTTTTTGTTTCAGAACAAATGCTTGACACGCCTAAACACGACTACACAGGTTGAACTGGATGGACCTTCAACCTATTACTCAACCTTACCAACTATATAACTATGTAATTGTAACTATACATAACTATGAGTTTGCAAACAGACAGCTTAGGTGCGTTTTAAAGCTGCTTTTCTCCTGCTGGGAAAAAAAGTTTACAAATGTCCCAGCGTGCATGAGGGCTAGTCTGTTGAAAAACAGATTGAAACACAGAGTTCGGAGTCTTTGCTGTGATCTTTGAGGGTCTTTGAGAATTAATTACTTTACAATACAATCAGTAGGGATGGGCCAAACACCCCCGGTTAGGTTCGCACCAGAACATGTGAACAGGCAAAAAATTTGTGCGAACATTGGAACACCATTAAAGTCTATGGGATCCGAACATGAAAAATCAAAAGTGCTAATTTTAAAGGCTTATATGCAAGTTATTGCCCTAAAAAGTGTATGGGGTCCTGGGTCCTGCCCTAGGGGACATGTATCAATGCAACAAAAAGTTTTTAAATCAATAATTTTTTCAGGAGCAGGGGACTTGCTACGCCAAGCTGGTGACACATGTCCACAGACTGCAATCCCTGCTAAACATAACCCATTGACACTAAAGAAACCATCTAAAATGTATCTGGCCCCTAGTTCTAACCAGGGGGTAGCCCAATTTCTTAAACTGGTCAGTCGCGACATTAGATCGTTACGCATCAAACCTCCTCATCCGGACAACCTCACGCCAAACCTTGCAATCATTAGCCAATGACCAGACAATTACCATTAAACCATCGGACAAGGGGGTTCATTAGAAGTTCATTAGAACTTCCTTCCCTAGGACGGTAACATTCTACGCATTACTGAAAATCCACAAGCACATGACCATGCCTCCGGGGTGACCCATAGTTTCGGGGAGATCGGCTATTGCTGAGAATCTTAGTAAGTTGCGGACGAGCATCTTAGACCTTTTGTGGTGGGGTTGCCCTTTTACGTGCAGGACACAGTTCATCTCTTGCGAGTCTTGGAGGGGGTCCATGTCCCCGGCGACACCATTTTGGACACTGTGGACGTAGAGGCCCTCTATAGCTCTATCCTTTACCATCTCTGACTTGCTTGTATCAGGCGTATATTGTCACAAATGAACAAAATGGAGCTGCCTTTCAGCGATTTCATTTTGTCAACACTAGATATCATTCTTAAACACGTTTTCTCCTTCGACGGCTCCCACTACCTCCAGAGGTAGGGCGTTGCAATGGGGACATCCTGTGCCCCGTCGTACGCCAATCTGTACTTGGGGGAGTGGGATCAGTCGATTTTTTCTAGAGATTAATTTTCTGGCTGGACGGACCACATACTTATGCGGTACCGCTATATAGACAACGTCCTGCTCCTCTGGGAGGGACAGTGGATCTTCTACAACAAATATTGGAATCGTTGAATCACAACTCCTACAATTTGTCATTCACCATGACACATGACAGATCAGAAATTTGTCAAGTAGTGTATCACCGCGCTAAAAACTGTACCTCCTTAACGGAAACTAGTGTTTATTTAGTGTGCTGCTGCTTTAAATATATCAACCAATAGTCATAACGGAAAAAACTCAAAATGCTTCCAGCAGCGCTATCACCACCAAAGCACTGAAAATACATATACAATAAAATGCATATATAAAGTGCATGTGTATAGAAAAACATTCAATAAATACGTTTCAAAAACATGTAAAGTGAATGTAACGTGCAAGTGCTCCGTTTCTTAAAGCAATAAATCAATAAATCGATAAATCAAAAGTCCATATTTGTGATATCTCCAGCCTGGAACTTCCTCCACCAGTGCCACCACGTGAAAGACATAAACACACTGAGGCTCACCAGAAATAATATGGCAAACAGCTCATCCAATTTGAAGAACCACCAGAGTCAGCCGCTTCCTCCGTTACCCCTCTATAGACTAATGGCTTGTGCAGGGAGCAAATAGAAAGAAGCCTCTCATAGTGTATTACTTAAAATAGTCCAATTTTATTCAAATAACAATGCGCTTACATGTAGTCTTTGAAATCAGTTATGGATGCATATTGTGCGGTATGTTACCAGTCTGTGATCGCCACACCATCCACGGTCTCTGCAGCATCACCTTCGGTACACATTCGCTCTGCCTGGGTCGTCGTATGGCCACGCCGCTGACGCGTTTCGTCACTTCCGACTTGGTCACAAGAGCTGGCCATACGACAAACCAACCCATCTTTAAGCAACGGCTCCATGGCATCACTAGATGGCGTAGGATGCCGGCTGATGTAATTTTCCTCATTAGTTGTTCTTACGGACAGAAAATCCGTCTATACAATTAACCTCTTAGTTGCTATAACTATTTTGGTCATTATTAGGTGATGCATAATATATGTACTAGGGAAGCATATACCAATCCGCTTCTAGTTGGCCTTATTAAAACCACTATTGAAGCCGTGCTTAAATTGACAATACCTATATTGCACCTAATATCAATGCAGGCACCACTATTGTGTATTTTGATACAACATTCCAAAAAATATATTGCCATACACCAAATTTTTTATACTTCGTAAAATCATAAAAATATATATAAAATATATAAAAGTGTAGCTAAAAATAATATTCATAAAACTATAATAATGAGTGAGCATCTGTTAAGAATGGATAGAACTTTAGGACCAGCCCTTCCTGCTAGACCTAGCTTCATATACAGGAGATCACCCAACTTTGGGGATTCCCTAGTTGAGAAGATTTTAGATCCTCCAATGGGGATCAGTGGGATGTCTTTTTGACTGGATAAGAAAGGGTTCAGGTCTTGTGGTAAATGTAGGGCCTGCAGAATGACTGGAAATGACATTCGACTACGTACCACCTTTCAGTCTTCCAGCACTGGCATGCAACATAGTATAAAACAGTTTATTACATATGAAACCACATATGTTGTGTACGTATAAATGTGCCCGTGTGGGCTGATGTATGCGGGACGGACCAAACGTCCATTAAGGGTCCGAATAGGGGAACATGTCACTAATATTGTAAAAGGATTTAAGTTCCACAGTGTCTCCCTTCATTATAGAAAGGTTCACAATAGGGACCCCTCCAGTTTACAATTTTGGGGGGTCGAGAAACTAGTCCCCAACTGGACGGGAGCTAATAAAGTAAGAGATTTATCCAGGAAAGAAACCCGATGGATCTATTTTTTGAAGACTCTTAATCCGGACGGTTTGAACATTGAATTGGATCTGAATTGCTTTTTAAGTAATTCATGAGGCAACATCTTGTTAATACAGTCCGCAATCCTATGTAGGCTGATGTTGGGTGCGGCTACATTATTACAATTTTTTATTTGTTTTTTTTTTGCGGGCCCTAGAAAATAAAGATAGTGAGAGGGAATTTGAGGTCCTGGAACTTCTAGGAGCAGTCCCTCTTTGAGAATATTATATAATAGAATTTAATAAGGAATAGGTGCAGAGCGCCAATATAATGTGATCTTGCTGTGTTGTTGGGTGACACACGATATTATAACACAGTATAACAGGCTCATGCAAGACTTGAGGTTCAACACACGATATGTCCGTGAGTGGGCTCACTCATTATTATAGTTTTATGAATATTATTTTTAGCTACACTTTTATATATTTTATATATATTTTTATGATTTTATGAAGTATAAAAGATTTGGTGTATGGCAATATATTTTTTGGAATGTTGTATCAAAATACACAATAGTGGTGCCTGCATTGATATTAGGTGCAATATAGGTATTGTCAATTTAAGCATGGCTTCAATAGTGGTTTTAATAAGGCCAACTAGAAGCGGATTGGTATATGCTTCCCTAGTACATATATTATGCATCACCTAATAATGACCAAAATAGTTATAGCAACTAAGAGGTTAATTGTATAGATGGATTTTCTGTCCGTAAGAACAACTAGTGAGGAAAATTACATCAGCCGGCATCCTACGCCATCTAGTGGTGCCATGGAGCCGTAGCTTAAAGATGGGTCGGTTCGTCGTATGGCCAGCCCTTGTGACCAAGTCGGAAATGACGAAACGCTTCAGTTGGCAGAATTATCACCAAATACAATAGCTAACACCAACAAGTTAAACATATTCTCAAAAAAAAACATTGACACCTTCTGACGATGGACCCCATTGTGGGTCCTTTTGTACCATCTAATCCATTGATTACCTACCGGCGAGCCAACTCGTTGGGCAACAGATTGATCCATAGCAAGCACTCCAGCCAGGGGGGTGATCCCTGCAGATTGTGGGGCACCTTCCTGTGTGGAGGCTGTGCTCAATGCCAGTACATAGACACAAGATCATGTGTTATCTTGCCCAACAACCGCCTACATACACCAAGACATTTTGTAAATTGTCAGACTACGGGGGTTGTGTATCTGTTGCTCTGCGGCTGCTTCTACGTCAGCAAGAAGATTCAAAAGTTTGGTCGATGGATATCTCGCCATATCCTCAACATGAGACAATGTGACCCTGAAACACCTCTGGGTCGACATGTCACCCTGGTTCACCAGGGAGTCTTTCCCAGGGTCAGATTCCTGGACCTGTACAGGATCCATCCGAACTTACGAGGGGGGACTTTAACAAAGTTCCGTTGGACCTCAGGCTTAAATGCCACCATGCCACCTGGTTTGAATGGGGCCATGAGTTTCAAGCCCTTTCTCCCAGTGTTAACATCTTATAACTCATTCCACCTATCCTAATGGAAATACAGTTTTGAGTTGAGCTCCACTATATATTTGATTTTACTTTCTAGGTATTTGGTCTGTTCTGATTCACTATACTCTTCTAATTATGAGTTAACTATGCTACCCCTCTCTTTGAACTTTTTTCTTGTTCGTTTTCTCCTTCCCTCCCTTTTGTAATCCCAAGGTTTTGCTTTTTGCCATTATCTGCTGTAAATGTGCAATGCATTGGTGTCTCTTAACATGACTGGGACAGTGTCCTATCCATTGTCCAAAACATTTAGCCTTTTTTTTTGTTTTGTGACCTCCCCACCCACTGATAGCCACACTATTTGTATATACTCCTGTATTACACAATACCATTTACTTTTTTTATCTTGATTTTCCTTTGGGTTTTCAGTGTTGTTTGTGGTAGGTCTAGGATTCGGCCACTGGGGGCCATTGGCGGGCTGGACTACTCCACATTGCACACGGGCCCCTCAGCTGACACACAGCTAGTGGGGCCTGGTTTGGCTGCCCTGGGACTGTGCCATTCGGCCGGGGGACCAGAACAGGGGGATGGTCAACTCCCCTGGTACATTCCCATAATAGGGGGCCTCTGGCCTGGATCAAGGGCAGATCCAGACCGGGTTTTGGGTGTCTCTTTACCCCACCCACCCATGGGGTATTTATAGCTTATGGATGGCGGCTGGACTGTCTGGCATTCGGCATCCGGACGCCCACCCGCATCCATCGGTGCACTGATCTGGGGGTCTCGAGACTGCTGTGACCAGGTGAGCCTTGACCTCTTGGACTCTATTAATACGTGTTACTATGGGCTATCTATCCCCTCACAACTGTAACTGTCTTAGGCAGCATTCACTATCTACCTGTCCTGTGTGTATATATATATATATATAGACACGGCCAGATGATACTATATATCTAATCTATGTTCCTTGGCTCTCCTGTCTCCCCATGCTCTCCTTGTATGCTTGTGCACACAGACCGTTTGCGGGGCGTGCGCTCACATACATACTCCCACACATTCGTGTAACAGTGCACTGTATATACTTTTTTGACTCCCACAGGACCTTCTTCCATTCTATCCAGTCCTTGTGAGTGGTCCTTCTCTGACCAGACGGCAGCTCCCCGCATTTTTGAGCCCTGGGCTTGCCACTGTTGATGGGTGGCACGGCGATGTCAGATTGACTTCCTAGCTACATTTCTACACTCACGGGTAAGCCCCCGGTTCACAAATTGGTGACACTCATGAATGCACATTTTTTATCCTCTGTATGGCATTACATAATGTTACGGTTTTTTGTGACATATATAATTGGGCCACTATTTAGCTAAGTTCTTTTCTAAACATGTGGGGACTATACAGTTGCAATTGATAGTTGGTCCTTCACTTGAGGTCCTTTTGCTGTTTTGCATCAAGTATTGTAATGCCATGTTTGCTATTTGTGTATAATTGATTTTATGCTGAAATTCCAAATTACTACTGGACATTTTTTTTTCCAGAAAAGTAGGATTATTTATTTATATTGTACGAGAATACAATACAAGGAAAAGTCATATAATGGTACAAACGTAACAAATATTGTACAAAAAATCCATTAATGATAGAGTCTGCGAACTTGTGTTCTCGAGAAGACTACGTGTGTATTTGCTGATCAGCTTTGTGGTCAAGGCACACTTTCACTTTCGTGGGGTGGTCTCCTTTAGGCAAGTTTGTGTAGGGGCCTGGCCTCTCTTTTACATTGCTGGTTTGAAAGTTGTAAGTGTATCCAGGGTTGTGTGATTAAGGGTGGGGGTGTGCAGGGCCGGTGCAAGGATTTTTGTCTACTTAGGCGAAAGTGCATTTTGGTGTCCCCCCACCATCCTTTCGCCACCCCCCTCCAATGCAACCTCCCACCCCCATATGGCATACACTTTATTTGCGCATCAGAATCCCTTCTTATGTCAGAGTCCCCACCATTACTCTATGTATCAGGGTACCAAGATTCCTCCTTACATCAGTGTCCCCAGAGTTCCCCCCTTACCTCAGAGTCTCCATTTTTCCACTCTTTGAACCAGAGCCCCCCTTTCACAGCATTCCCTCTGTACATTAGTGTTCCCCCCTTACATCAGTGCTCCCCTTTACATGGAAATGCACAGATTTTTCCCCAAATCAAAGTCCCCAGAAGTCCCCTCTTACAAAAGAGTTTGCAATTAAACAAAATATGTTACGTAAGCAAACAAACATTCATCATATGTGTACCACATTAAAGTGCTATACTGTGATAGATATTGAGAATAATTAATATATGTATATTCCAAAGTGCTAGTACAATAAATAATAAGCATAAAACATACATTTCACTAAACAAAATCCAATAAAACTGTGCTGTGATAAACTTGTGCAGATCCACTGCAAGCTGTTTGCACCAACTTCAGTGTACCATCACCAAGACAAAGCACCTACCGTCTGCTTACCAAACAATGTAACACCTTAAACTTATGAGGTCACATGCGCTTGTCATTTGCTGGATAGTTACAACCACTTCACTCAAAAAGCAACACTGCAGGTATAGTAGCTTAGTCGGTACCAACCACAGGGAACCCCATATATGCAAAGAATAAAGCATGCTATAGTGCAATACCAGGACAAGAAACCTATTTGTTACTCTATCCCAGTAAAGTTTGCTGAAAGTATATTACTTTCCTAAAGCAGTGCAGTATGTCCTGGTAATGCCTATTGTATGCTTTATTCTTATTTGGGGTTGCTGTGGTTGGTACCTGACTAGGCAGAGTGAAGAAACACAAGGTACTCCCCCAGTACATGTAGCGGGACTTTTAAGGCAGTACATTCAACAAAAATTGTATAAAATTAACACCATTTATTACAAAGTAAACAAAATTTACAAACATATAGAAAATGACATGCATAATTAAAAACACATCTAGGCATGGACTATTACAATCCGAGGTGTATACATGAAGAGATATGATTCATGTAGGGCTATAATATCTTCATGGGCGGAGGCCCGACATGTTTCGGGATGAAATACCCTTCTTCAGGGGCCACATATCATACCCATGTATATATTCTGAAAAACAACATAACATTACACACTGGAATAATACAAACTGGGATTACATATATCAGGGTCAGAGTGTGGGAACAAATCACGGAGAGCAACTCACCAACGCCAGGAAGTAAGAGTCATGCCACAATGACCAAGACCACCGCTGGAGGAATAACAGGTTGAAAAGACTAAGGTTCCCCCAGAAGGGAAGGGACGGGCAGGAGCCACCCCTGGTCACCACACAAGGAGCACCGTGATGGGCCACAAGGACCCCCTGCAACACGGCAAAGCCATTGAAGCAAGAGGGAGCCCTCACACGGAGGGCGCCACTGAGCCTGGGAGGGGAAAGAAAACCCATGGTAAGAAGCAATCAACAAAGACTGGGAGGTAAGGGGAGAAAGGGGGGGTGACCCACCACCCCCAGCCCAGGTGAGCAGAGGGAAAATTCCCTCAGCTTATGTTATGCTAATCAGGTAAGTTTCAAACATGGCACAGAGTGGGCCACAAAACAAACCCCCATTATTGTAAGGACAGTAAAAGTACCCATAATTAAGACTAACATCAAAGGGTAGCCAAAAAAGGTGGGCGGCATAAAAATGCCCACAAATGTTATTTGAAACAAGGGTGGGTGATCAAAGTAATTTTTACCTTCTGGTGGGTGTGCTCTGGCGTGTCCAAGTATCCTACAGAGGCGGTGGCTGCCATGATGGCCGCCATCCCTTCGTTTATATAGCGTGTAAGGGCGCCAAGCGCCCGATCACATGGCATCACCGTGCCTGGTGATGACGTAATAGCGTCGGCGCTCTCGCAACGACGTCATGGCGCGGCGCCACCACATTGGTCAGTGGATGCACGCCAACCAAATACTTAGAGCAGAGAACAACAAAGCACAGCGGCACGCGCCCCCAGTTGCCCAGGAGCGAACGGCCGCTGTGCGCAAAAAAAACAAGCCAAAAAAGGAGGCTGCAAAACAACAAAAAATACAAAAACAATGAAACAAAAAACAGGAAGGCGCACAAGGCGCAGGTTAACACCCCCCCTAAAAAATCATCAATTGGACACCCAGAGTTCACCCCACCCCCACAGCAAGGAGCAACCACCCATGCAGGGACCCCAGAACGGGTCCCCTGGGACCCCTCTGCACTGCGCCGCCCCGGAACAGGGCCGGGGGGGCGTCATGCAGAAGGGTCCCACCGACACAGACAGGGGGATCTGGACTGGTCCAGTCCCCCTGATACATACCCGGCCCCCAGCCCAGGAGGGGCATGGGGGCCTGGGTGCGCCGGGCAGCACATCAGAGTCTCCAAACCCATCCGGACGAGGAACCGGCTGGGTGTGTGGATGGGTGGCTCCATCGGAACTCGACCTTCCTGTCCCTGGGAGAAGAGAAAAGAAAGAAGAAGAAAAAAAAAAAAAGTCAGCGGTGGTAGTGGAAATAGGACCGAACTACCCACTCCATATGTAATACAGGCATGGCATATGAAAAACCAGCATGGGCAACCAGTCACAATACACAGTACAACAGTATGAGTATTTCATATTACAATAACACAATTTATACATTGTCTCTGTCCCAACCACCTGAGGCAAAGCCCTCTAAGAAGGGTCTAAAACTAAGGTGTTCATTAATGCCAGGGGGAAGTGTGGCCTGAAGGGCCGCTATCCACCGGGATTCCCGCTGTAGCAGCACCTTGTCCCAATCACCCCCCCTGGCGCTAGGGTGCACCCGGTCCAAAATGAGAAATGAAAATTTAGGACAACGGCCCTGATGATGTTGACAAACATGACGGCCCAAAGGGGCCTCAGGATTGGCCGTTCTTAAATTGGCAATATGTCTCAGGGCTCGTTTGGAAAAAGGTTGTATGGTTTTACCCACATAGAATCCCCCACGGGGACCATGGGGTCATGCAGTTGGCAAAGTGTAATGGCCTGTAGGGGGTGCCGTTAGGCAAGACAGCCGAACTGGATACATTCATGTATCTACACACAGAGCATCCCCCACAGGTGTATGTACCCTTCCTTTTGCAAGGGTCTCCACGGAAGGGACCTTTAAACTCGCTACTGACCAACGGGTCTTGTAACGACCGTGCTCGTCTGTATGTAATTGCTGGAATAGAGGGTATGTGGGATTTAAGTGAAGGGTCTGACGTTAAGAGATGCCAATGTTGCTGTATAATAGACCTAATAAGCCCATGCTGTCTACTGTATCTGGTAATGATTCATAGGCTATTAGGATTTTCTCTCTTGGGGCGATGAGAGGAAAAAAGTAACTCATGTCGTGTGCGATTGTTGGGCCAACAATCGCACAGGACATGAGTTACTTTTTTCCTGTTCCGGGGCGGCGCCGTGCAGAGGGGTCCCGGGGGACCCGTTCTGGGGCCCCTGCATGGGTGGTTGCTCCTTGCTGTGGGGGTGGGGTGAACTCTGGGTGTCCAATTGTTGATTTTTTAGGGGGGGTGTTAACCTGCGCCTTGTGCGCCTTCCTGTTTTTTGTTTCATTGTTTTTGTATTTTTTGTTGTTTTGCAGCCTCCTTTTTTGGCTTGTTTTTTTTGCGCGGCGGTTCGCTCCTGGGCCACTGGGGGGTGCGTGCCACTGTGCTTTGTTGATCTCTGTTCTAAGTATTTGGTTGGCGCGCATCCACTGACCAATGTGGTGGTGCCGCGCCATGACGTCGTTGCGAGAGCGCCGACGCTATTACGTCATCACCAGGCGCGGTGATGCCATGTGATCGGGCGCTTGGCGCCCTTACACGCTATATAAACGAAGGGATGGCGGCCAACATGGCAGCCACCGCCTCCATAGGATACTTGGACACGCCAAAGCACACCCACCAGAAGATAAAAATTACTTTGATCACCCACCCTTGTTTCAAATAACATTTGTGGGCATTTTTATGCCGCCCCCCCTTTTTTTGGCTACCCTTTGATGGTAGTCTTAATTATGGGTACTTTTACTGTCCTTACAATAATGGGGGTTTGTTTTGTTGCCCACCCTGTGCCATGTTTGAAACTTACCTGATTAGCATACCATAAGCTGAGGGAATTTTCCCTCTGCTCACCTGGGCTGGGGGTGGTGGGTCATCCCCCTTTCTCCCCTTACCTCCCAGTCTTTGTTGATTGCTTCTTACCATGGGTTTTCTTTCCCCTCCCAGGCTCAGTGGCGCCCTCCGTGTGAGGGGTCCCTCTTGCTTTTACGGCTTTGCCGTGTTGCAGGGGGTCCTTGTGGCCCATCACGGTGCTCCTTGTGTGGTGACCAGGGGTGGCTCTTGCGTTCCGGCCATCCCTTCCCTCCTGGGGGAACCTTAGTCTTCTCAACTAGAGTTGAGCGAACCTCTGGAAGTTCGGGTTCTGCTGGTCCGGCCGAACTTCGGGACAAAGTCTGGGTCCGGGTCCGGACGGAACCCGAACGATCGCACGGACACCAAACCCCATTGAAATCAATGGGGACCCGAACTTTTAGGCACAAAAATGGCTGTAACAAAGTCCTGGAAAGCCCTAGAGGGCTGCAAAAGGAAGGAAATGGGAGTAAGGTTGGGACAAGTGACCTACAAAGAAATGGGGACAGGGAAATAACTTTAAATATTAAAAAAAAAATAAAAACATAAAAAATGCAAAAATGGAGTGAATGTGGATCATCTTCAAACTGTGTCTGAAAAGTATTAATTAACGGTAGAAGCCATATAACTGTTCTAAAATCATCTTCAAACTAGGGCAAGTGCCCTACAAAAAAATGGGGATAGGGAAAATAAATTAAAATCAAATAAAAAAATGGGAAGGGGGGTGGATGTGGAGTAGGAGCCTAGAGGTTGACTAGGCCGTGACCGTGGCAGTGTAGGTGGAGGTGGCGGTGGTAGAGGAGTAGGAGGAGGTAGCCAACATGGTTTTTTTTTTGTATTGAGGCCTATTCACAAAAAGAAGTACCGTATATACTCGAGTATAAGCCGACCCGAATATGAGCCGAGGCACCTAATTTTACCACATAAAACT
>BLSH010431245.1:1431223-1454066 GCA_018402905.1 Glandirana rugosa
TTAGGACAAGCGAATGTGGGCTGACCGTGGGTAGGACTAGGCAGATCTCCCATTGTTAGTCAAGTAAAAACCTCCTAACCTAACCTGTATCCGTCCATATTTTCCCGTGTTCAGGTAAATGTCGACGACGAGGTATCTCCTCTTACCTCCCAGGCTGTTAAGGCTGGGTTAACCTGATAAGTACGGTTTCACGGATTATCACGTTACAATATCTATTGTTTTTATTACACATATATATATATATATGTGACACACGTCTTAATAATCCGTTTACTCATAAAACTGGTGTAGTAGGAGAAATACGTACAACAGAATGAGGTTCGACATATCCGAGCTTTCGGATGATGTCGAGCCTATACAGCTTGGAGTAAGACAACATGCATAAAGAGGATGATGTGGTCAAAATACTCATTTGCCTAATAATTCTGCACACAGTGTATATATATATATATACACATTATTTTTGTTATCTATAACATTGCACTATTAGGCACTTTGGCATGAATAGTCCAATTGGGTCGGAATTGTCGGACCCTCCATTCTCCTCTATGGAGCAGCAGCTGTAAATGGACTTGTGCCCTTTTATACCTGCCTATGTCCAATCCAATCCTCCAAAAATGAACTGATTGTTACCCTCTAGACGGATCAGGATGGGTGCCAGTCGGGTGTAAGCGAACAGGATTATATCACACTGCCCATAGAGGAGAGCGGGCTGTGTCTGCTTGGCTGAATGGGCGCGGACATGTTATCCTCCTGCTTGGCTCAGTGGGGGATCAGCAGATAGGTGCCCTGCTGAGCATAGCAGAGTCTGTCCCAAGCAATCAGGGCCTTATTGGTGTCTTGTTTTGTTCCCCATATACTCTGCTCTGTCTGTCTACATGCATTCTCTAAATGTGCCCATCTCTCTTTTTCTCTTGCTCTGTCCTTATGTCCCCATCAATGCTATCTCTACATGGTCCCCATGACGTGCATACAGCAGGCTCTGTGATAGGTACAGTCAGACATGATAAAGTACTTTGTGCATTGCCTTCCACTGAGGATCTGAGAGGAGTTCCACCCACGTGGGAGGGGATTCTTTGGAGAGCAGCAAAAGAGCAAATGACCGATGTGCAGAAATGAAAGGCCATTGTCTGCCTTTCATCTAAGAGAGAGGAGGAGGAGAGGCTGTGAGAGCTGGTGAGTGTGAAGGCAGCAGCTGAAGCTCACAGACGGCGACCGGGTGTGATGTCTGCTGTGCCGAGCTGAGCAGTGTGAGCAGGGTGGCACCTGCATAAGCACTTAAGGGATCCTCAGATTCAGCTCCCCTCCCTCTCCTGCCGCCGTAAGGCGGCCGCCTTACTTGCCTTATGCTAGCGCCGGCGCTGGGGGTGTGTGCCAGCACACATGCCCACCGTGGAGCTGTATTCTCTGGCTTAAGGATTGAGATTGTAGGTGGACGGGGTTGGACGGGAAAGGAGAGGCATGGGAAGGGGGTTAGGGGGGCCTTAAGGTGATGGTGGGGGGGAGAGGGTATGCAAGCCTTATTCTGTTTGTATGCAAGCCTTATTTTGTTTGTAGGGTACCATGGAATTTGGGGTCTAGGTTATGAATGGGCTATGGGCGCGTGTATACAGTGCTGAATTTTGAAAGGCCTCATTGGGTAAGTGCGTATTAAGTCCTGTAGTACTCATGGCATTTCTTGGCTTTGTCACGGGGCGGATCGAAGGATGTATTACCTAATGATTGACGTCCTATGTCAAAGGAAGGGAACGTTTGAGTATCTGTTGGTATTCGGAGGAGGATTGGAACTGAATCCAGCAGGCCCATTGGGTATAGAATTTGTGCGGGGTGTTTCAGGAAATAGAGATGAGCTCTTCCATCTCTGCGATTTTGTTGATTCGTGTGAACCATTCTGTTAAGGAGGATGTACTACTGGTACCCCAGAGTCTGGGGATACATGATCTTGTGGCATTTACCAGGACATTTTATATAGTCTAAATACATTTTGTATATTTTATATACTTGAGTACTTTATCCTGTTTGGGTATCCACCCCTAAAAATCCCCTTGGGGGCTATACCTTCTAGCCTTTGTATACATATGGGATGTGGTGGTTAGCTCTCTGCTTTTCGGGAAGAACATTAGGGTGTTCCTTTATTCTTTTTTTAGGAGCAGTGATTTTAATAATGCTTAAAGTGAAACAATAAAAATGAAATATACCTTTAAATTATGTGCCTGGGGGAGCCCCTTAGTCTGCCTGTAAAAGGGTGCACCTCTGTGATGTTTAGAACATAGCCAGAGCAAAATGACATTTCCAAAGGAAAAATTTTAATTAATTATTGCGGCTGTAATGTATTGCCGGTTTCCAGCAATATACAAAAAAATCACTGAAAAGATTTGCGTGGGGTCCCCCCCAGTCCATACCAGGCCCTTTGGGTCTGGTTTGGATTTTAAGGGGAGCCTCACGCCAAAATTAAAAAAAAACTTGACGTGGGGTCCCCCCTAAAATCCAAACCAGACTTTTATCGGAGCATGCAACCTGGCCAGCCAGGATAGGGGGGGTGACGAGCGAGCACCCCCTCTCCTGAACCATACTAGGCTACATGCCCTCAACATGGGGAGTATGGATGCTTTGGGGCAGGGCTCCCCAAAGCACCTTGTCCCCATGTTGATGGGGACAAGAGCCTCTTCTCCACAACCCTGGGATGTGGTTGTGGGGGTGTGCGGTTGGGGGGCTTATCGGAATCTTGAAACCTCCTTTAATAAGGGGGCCCCCAGATTCCAACCCCCCCATGTGAATTAGTATAGGGTACATCGTACCCCTACTACTTCACCAAAAGTGTCAAAAAATAAAAAAACACAGGAGACAATTAGGGACAAGTCCTTTACTAAAAAATAAAAATAAGTGTCCCCGTTGTAAACCATCGTCAATCACGGAGAGCGACGGACCCGAAAAAAACCCAAAACACAACGGCCAACTGAACTGTCTTTGTGTTGACATTTTATTTATATGGCAGGGCGGGGCCACTCGGTGACGTACACGCATGACCTGCCCCCCTGACGTCACATGATGTCAGAAGGCCCTGCCCTGCCATATAAATAAACTGTCATAACAAACAGCGACCAGACGGCGGGAGCCCTCTCATGGAGGAGGATCTGTGTGTGCCGTCTGTGCGCATTGCATTATGGGGCGCACCGTGGCAGGGAAGTCAATGCGAATGCCCCATTTTTTGGGACCAATGACATTTATACAGCGATCAAAAATTTAAATATCCACTGATCACTGTGTAAATGTCATTGGCAGTGAAGGGGTTAACCTGCAGGGGTTGATCTAGGAGTTAACTCTGTTCCCTAGGCATACTCTAACTGTGAGGGGGCTGGGATACCAGGGGCATCTAACTGATCCCAGGGACAGGAATCAGTAGATCTCTTACATGCCCACTGACAGAACAGGGAACTGCCGTGTTTACATTGGCAGTTCACCGTTCTTTCTCTCTGCTAGGCAATCACGGTTCCCCGGCGGAGATCGAGTCCACCCGAACCGCGGCCACACTCCTGCTGAGTGTGCCGGGCATGAGAGCTACAGCCACCGTTTATAAATGGTGATTCGCTGGACAGCGCCACATTGCAGCAGTAAATGTATGCGAGGCGGTCGGGAACCAGTTAAACAAACTAATAAAAAGTAGAAGTACTGTAGTGCAATTCAACAAAAAACACATACATTTTACGATACATTGGCATCGTCATTGATGGTAACAAAGGTGAACCATTGGGATATGACACCTTGAACAGAGAGTAAGTAGTTTCAGCTGTTCAGATTGATTTAAGTCAGTGGTGGTCAAATTTAAAATTATAGAGGGCCTCAAGTGTGGCCACTTATACTTCCAGGGTTCAGAAAATAGCAGCTAATTTTTGCATCTCAACACCCAAAAAGTTTGGTCCTGCTTTTTTTTTTGAGTGTATCACGCACTGAAGAAGTGGGAGAACTGCTCTCTTTCTCCCCAGGCAGGGAGTTTACTCCACCCACAATATAGTCTCTCTTTCAGGGAGTGTTCTAACACCTGGCATTCACTGCCACTAGTGGCGGTTGGTGCTCAATTTTTTTTGGGGAGGCCAAGCAAACAAACCCCCCACCAGGTCCACACCCTCCCCATCCTCCCCATCCATGGTCGTGGCTTCCCTAGCTAATCTGGTCTTAAGATCCACCTCCTGTCCTAATTGGCCTGGGAGGAGAAGCTGGAAGACAATAGGGAATATTGATTTGCTAATGTCACAACCTTTTTTGAAGCCAATTCAAGCCTCAGGCTCTAATCATGTGCTTTCAAAAAAAAAAAAAACTCAGAGAAGCCTATGAGTCTTGCGCCCTCCATTATGGACTGGACACCACTGGCTAGCACTCTGCTATCTCTATCATGCCCAATAGCCCGTGGGCCACCTGTGGAGGGCTGGCATGCTGAATGCAGCTCTTGCCACTGAAATTACCCACCATCCTCTGCCTCTGCTCTCACCAACTCTCCCAGAAGCACTCACTTCACTTTCCACTATATCAACATATGCCTGTGTGCTCACTGTCACTGTGAATGGCTCAGCACTCACTCCACTGTACCAATGCACATTCTGTACTTTTTTCCATCACAGTGATTTGTTTGTCCATTTTCAGCCTGTTCAATGAATGGACACACTTTACTAGTCTATTGATATACATATGACATTCAGAGAAATGATTTCAACAACATTTTTGATCTGTTATTACACATAGCTCAGTAATTAAAAGCAGCAGAACACATGGGCAATCTCCCTTTATCTCAGTGCACCCTAAACTAAGAACACAAGACTGTGAATAAATCCAGATGAGTACGTGATCCATGGGAAAGCATGTGAAAGCAGGAGAGAAATGCAGATTATATTGTACTCATTTTTCTGTGCAATCAAGGGTGTGGAAAAATATCCAGAGCTGGGCTTAATATTGAAAATGAAAGCCTGGCCCCCAGACTGATAAATAGTTCAGTTCTTATTGTGCTGTTATGGCAATGCAGTTCTCATAGCTTAATAGTTTGTAAGTTGGTGCTGAAATCATCAAGTATTTCATGCATGTGAAGAGCTCAACATTATGGTAAGTTAAAATGAATAATACACAAGAACACTTTTCATCTGCTGTGCATTGCCAAAATCCACTGGACTTATTTCATATTAAAGTTAAAAAAATACACCGGGTTGAACAATAGCTCTGTTTCAATATTCAGCTAGCAAGGACAAAAAAAGTTTCTTGCTATATTACTGCTTCTTTATTGTGGACACAGTAGTTTAAGGATGAATGAACAGAAGCAGACAAGCATGAAATCCAGAGAGTATGGTTACTTTTGACCCCAGAAATAATTGGAAAATATCATCCAAATCATTTCTAGGAAGCATTGGTTACTTATTAACTGGTCCAGGCTTAAACAAAAATTGCAATTTGGTGGGAAATTGAAGAGTATGACCTGACTTAAATATAAATGAAATATTTCTTAACTGTCTTCTTTGGTTAAAAAAATAATAAAAACAGAGTCCATGTAAGAATAAGGCAGACTGAGAGGATTCTTCATATAATGTCAATGCTAGTCATTTTATTTAGAATTCATTTGTTTAACAAAAATAACTATCACCTAAGCACTATATCAACTGCTAAGCACCCAAAAATGTCACCTTTTTAAACACACATGGAGTAATAAATTAATTGTTCCCTTTTCTTCAGGGACTAGAGATTCACAAACAGGAGCCAATACTTAGTCATTTTTCTTCTGCAATGAAAAGGGAAAAAGCATCTTGCTGCATGTGTGCAGCATATGGCATTCATCTAAGGCATTAGGAGTTCCAAGCAGTTCAGTGCTTGGAACAAGGATGAGCAAACAGTTGAAGAATTTAGTTGCCTATGACTATCCTAAAAAAAGTTCTCATTAAGACCTTGTAAGCGGATAACAATGAAAGTTCAAGTCATAGTCTCACAACAGTCCGACAGTCCACCAGGAGGAATACCGGCGTCCTATACGAGTGTGGAAAGAGATGTGCCTTTACTCATGTTTACTAAGTGAATTGCTACTTGCTTTTATACAATAAAGCTTCCATATATACTACACTTATTGGGCTCCTTCTGCAGTCTCCTTTTTAAACACAGGAGTTGGCTGCTCAGCATAGGCACCATTCAGAGAACGCTTTGCATTTTTTGAATGAGGGTAAACTATTCTCTGATTGGACAAGGTGGAGACACAGGGTGATAAAGTCACAACCTTCACCTAGTCCAATCAGAGAATGCTTTGTATTCATTCAGAAAATGGTGATGTGCCGAGCGATCGAACTCCTGTATTTACAATGCATCAGGCTGGCGACTCAGCATGAGACCTTGAAAGCAAACATAGAGATCCATGAAGCAACATTGTCTATTTCAGTGATTTCCAGCTTCCAGGAGGGCCAGGTATGGCATATACATAGTTACATTGGTCCAAGGTGAACCAATGTAACTATGTATATGTCATACATGGCCCTCCTGGAAGCTGGAAATCACTGAAGTAGGCTATGTTCCATTAAATTAAATCTCCACTCTACAGGCATCCTCCCCAGTTGACACCCCATGTCAGCAAGCACAATCAACACTATCCTTATTCAAACCTGCTACTATAAACGAGGTTGCTAAACTCCTTTCTAACGCCCACCTAACCACCTGTCCACTGGACCCTATTCCCTCTCAAATATTACGCTCACCCTCTGACTCTATCCTGCACTCTCTAACTCACATCTTCAATCTCTCCCTCTCTTCTGGCATCTTCCCCAATGCTCTAACACATGCATTGGTCACCCCATACTCAAAAAGCCATCCCTGGACCCTACCGATCTAAACAATCTGCGCCCTATCTCCTTGCTCCCCTTTTCTTCCAAACTCCTAGAACGCTTAGTCTACAACCAACTGAGTGACCACCTTGTTAAGAACAACCTTCTGGACCCCCTTCAATCTGGATTTCGCCCTCAACACTCCACAGAAACTGCCCTTCTTAAACTCACAAATGACCTACTAACTGCAAAAACCAATGGACACTACTCTATACTCCTACTCCTGGATCTTTCGGCTGCCTTTGATACTGTCGACCACCCCCTCCTCCTCAAAAAACTTTACTCCCTCGGTCTTCGTGACTGTGCTCTTCAGTGGCTCTCGTCCTACCTATCCCATCGCACTTTCAGCGTAACCTACAATTCTACCTCCTCCTCTCCTCTTCCCTTCTCTGTTGGGGTCCCCCAAGGTTCTGTTCTTGGACCCCTGTTATTTTTAATATACACCTCTTCCCTGGGTCGGCTGATAGCCTCCCATGGCTTTCAATATCATTTCTAAGCTGACGATACCCAAATCTACCTCTCCACCCCCCAACTCACCCATCAGTCTCCTCACGTATCACTAGCTTATTAACAGACATATCTGCCTGGATGTCACACCACTTTCTTAAACTCAACTTGTCCAAAACTGAACTCATAATATGTCCTCCCCCACGTTCCATTTCCCCCGACTTCTCTGTCAAAAGCAATGGCACAACCATCCACCCATCCCCACATGTCAGGGTGCTTGGTGTTATCCTGGACTCTGAACTCTCCTTTTGGCCCCACATCCAATCACTTTCTAAGACTTGCCGCCTCAATCTCTGCAACATCTCTAAAATACATCCCTTCCTAACCAATGAAACCACAAAGTTCTTGATTCACTCCCTGGTCATCTCTCGTCTCGACTACTGCAACTCCCTCCTCACTGGCCTACCTTTAAATAGACTATCCCCCCTCCAGTCCATCATGAATGCCGCTGCCAGACGCATTCCACCTTACAAACCGCTCAGCGTCTGCCACCCCTCTCTGCCAATCCCTCCATTGGCTGCCACTCACCCAACAAATTAAATTCAAAATACTAACAATGAGCTGCAAAGCCATCCACAACTCTGCTCCCAGCTACATCACCAGCCTAGTCTCAAAATACCAACCTAATCGTCCTCTTCGCTCCTCCCAAGACCTCCTGCTCTCCAGCTCCCTCATCACCTCCTCTCATACTCGCCTCCAAGACTTCTCCCGAGCCTCTCCCATCCTCTGGAACTCCCTACCCCAATCGGTCAAAATGTCCCCAAATCTATCCACCTTCAAGTGATCCCTGAAAAGTTTTCTCTACAGGGAAGCCTAGCCTGCCACCACCACCTAAGAACTACACTCCTTATTTCTCAATCAGCTCATCCCCCGCAGTTTACTGCCCTTTCATATCATTCAACCCTCCCTCTTAGATTGTAAGCTCTAACGAGCAGGGCCCTCTGATTCCTCCTGTAATGAATTGTATTGTAATTGTACTGTCTGCCCTAATATTGTAAAGCACTGCGCAAACTGTCGGAGCTATATAAATCCTGTATAATAATAATAATAATAAAAATTAAATCATTCTCCTCATACAGGGATGAGGTTTGTCTTTCAGACCAAATTCTTTGTTACCATAATGCACTAACTGACCTTTGAAGTTACACCAGCTTGCTTAGAAGGGCAAGTAAGGGGGCTTTTGCATAAGTTAGCCTTCTCACTATAAAAGGTCGAGGTCATGTTAACACTCATAAGACCAAAATTGGGGATTTTTAGGTACCAATTGCACTCCAATATTTTATGTAAAATTGAATAAATGTATTTTTCCCCATAAAACAACAACTACTTTACAATTCTAAAGTTGGTACAAATGTGTTGGTCACATAACCTGCATTTGTTATATCCCCTACTTAATTTTTTCCTAATCCATCTAAAATGAAATAGTGCATAAATAAGGACAATAGGTAAATAGGAGAATCAGAACCTTTGCTTAGTGGAAGATTAGGTTTGATAATAAAGCTGGCAGTGCCTCCACCCAGAACATGGCCTCTGTGAACATTCTTCTTGGGAAATTATCCAGTAATCTAAAGAAAGTAATTGGAAGCAGAAGAACTACTGCAACCAGCATATAACATTAACCATAAGTGCCTAAGGGGGTACCTAAGGGGGTGCGAGTGGTGCGGTCCACACTGGGTACCACAATACTGAGGGTGACACAGCTGGCCAATCAGCTCAGTTTTGCTAATGTATTTTCCGTTTTGACCTACAGCTTCTTACTTCTACCACACTACACTGTCCTAGTGGCAGCTTGGCTGGCTAGTCCAGCAGGATCCGGAGCATGGGAGAAACAACTTCTGTTGCTAAGTAATAGTAGATGCAATCTCACTGAAACCTTTTCTGTGTGCAGCTGCTGGGAGTAGTGGAGTGATTTAGCACTGGTGCACAATGATGTCACCCTCCTTCTGTAAAAATCTTGGATATCTAAATGAGGGGATCCTTTGAAGTGGTTACTGGAGTTGATTCCATTGTTCAGATAAACTAACCTGATCCCAAGTTGTCTGAAAGAAGGCCTATTGTCAAGCCTTCTAGAATACATTAATTAATATAATATTCTCATTGGCAGCTTTAATACAGGTCAAACAATTCCAATCTATCTACAGAAAATAGACATAACAGATAACATATTAAACACCCACATTGATACTAGACATGTGCACTGCCAAAAAAATTGAAAATTCAAAAATTGGAAAATCCAAAAGTAAGAACGAAAATTCGAAAGAACAAAAATCCGAAAATAAGAACGAAAAGCCGAAAATTTGAAAAGCCGAAAATTTGAAAATCTGAAATTATAACTAACTAATGATAAATAACTAATAAAAGGAGAGTACCCACTGCGCCCTCAACCAATATGGTACACTACTCAGCGCTATAAATAGATTAGACCTCAATCCTCTACATACATACCTTACTCAAAAGGGTTAATGTAGCTGAGCTGCCGTTTGAAATATAAGTTATATATACACTCTAGAACACATAAATCATCATTAGTTAATCTAGTGTTAAACTCATTGTACAGCATTCTTAGTAATTATTGCATGTGCTGATAGTAATAAAATCACATCAAATCATGCCCCGATTAGGCATGCATAAAGTAAAGTCCACCATGTGAGACCCGCTCCGCTATGGGTATGCACTCACCAGAGTTATACAACTTTTGGGCCCTTCTATTAGTGAGAATGAAGACATCAAAGCTCTCCTTTCATCATCCACAATATCACTCTATCAAGAAAAGTTCCATTTAGCGTAATACTATGTATTTAGTGCCATCCATCTTTCTTTCAATACTGACCAGTGTTCCATCCCTGCCAATGATAAGCATCCCTACAACCACCTCCTAACTTTACTGTGAGTATGGTGTTTTCCAGGCGATGGCCATCTGCCACATGCCTGTTTTGTGAACTCCAAATGTGTATTCTTACTTTTTTCTCTAAGCAATGGCTTTTCTTCTGGTCACTCTTCCATTAAATTCTGCTCTGTGAAATGTAAGACCTAAAGTGGTCCTATGGACAGATACTACAATCTCCACTATGGATCTTTGCTGCCTATTTTTGGTGTCTTTGTTGCATATGTGATAATGCCCTTCTTTCCTGGTCTGTCAGTTTTGGTGGGTGGCCTTCTCTTTCAAGTTTGTAGTGGTGCCATATTCTTTCCATTTTGTTGTTATGGATTTAATGGTACTTTGTGGGATGTTCAAAGTTCGGGACATTTTTTTTATAACCCATCCCTGATCTTTACTTCTTCACAAATCTGTCTTTAAACTGTTTGGAGAGCTTCTTGGTCTTCATTGCTTGTTTAGTGGTGTTGTAAACTCAGGGCCTTTCAGTACAGGTGTATTGTATATAAACTGACATTGTGTGACAGATTATGTATAACCTTGATTGCACACAGGTGGACCTTACGTAATCATCTAATTATGGGACTTCTGAAGGTAATTGGTTTGATCACATCTTATTTATGGGTTTCATACCAAAAGCGGTGAATACTTCCACACACTTAAGATTTAGTTATTTTTTGTTTTAATTCATGTTTGTGTTACAATAATAAAAATATATGTTGCACCTTCAAATTTGTACACATATTGTGTATGTCACATGGTACACAGCCCCAAACAATCAATTTTAATTTAGGTTGCACTGCAGCTAAACGGGAAAAACAAACCGTTCATAAGGCACTGTATGTACACTGTCATGTGTTATTCATATTCTTTTGGTTAAAAAAATACAAAGTATTATGTATCATATACAAACAAATAAGCCATCTCACTCTCTTTTGCTTGCTTGGTCAGGCTTCCTAAAGTACATAATCCATGTCCTCCACAATGTTATAGCACTGAAAGTCACCAATTAACAGCTTTTTTTAAGCATAGGTTAAAATCAAGCCGTTTTGTCATTCTTAAGAGCATCATGATAGGTGCACATAAAAACTATGCAAAGATAACACGTTTTGACTTAACAAAGTCTTTTCTAAATTAAAATACAGACTTTGGATTTGATGAAGACTCTGTTGAGTTGAAATATGTTTGAGCTGGATTGATGCATTTAAGGATGAAAATAAGAGGCTGATTTAACCTACCTTGAATCAGCATGTTGGATTTCCAGGATGCAATAATTGCCATTAGCTACAGCCACTAGCAAAAATCACTATGTGCACTTATGCTCCCCATGCCCCCTCCCCCCCCTGCCAGGAGAACACAGTAGCTCGGTGGGAGGGATTCCTTCTTCAACACAATCAGCGTTGATGGGGGAATCCCTCCCATGGAGTTATTGTGTTCTCCCAGCGGGGGGGGGGGGGGGGGGCTTGGGGAGAAATAACGGTTTTCTTTCCTGAAAGCCAATGTTGCAGGAAAGAAAATTGCATCATCTATGGCCTGCCTTCCTTTCTGACAGCATTATGACACATTTGTAAAAGCTGCACCAGTCTAAGTAAGTACAGATAGTTGAAGCGTTGTTTGTTGTGTGTATAGCTGCCTTCCTTAAAAGGGTGTCTTCAAATCATACCTGTTGAATACAATCCACACAGTCCAACATTTCCTTTAAGGTTGACGGCGACAAAGTGGGTCGATATCGCAAACCGCCGTTATACGACGGAGGCTGCGAGATCGCGCACTGTGAGCGCGGGCGTGCCCGCACGCTCACTGTGTTCGGGAGGGGCCAGGGAGCGGGTGCGGCGGACTCGATCGCCGCCGGCTACCCGCGATGCCCCCCCCCCGCACTGAAAGAATGGAGGTCCGTGTAAGTAAACACGGACCTCCGTTCTGTGAGAGGGGGAAGGGCTGTGATCACCTCTACATGGAAGCTGTGATCACTTCCCTTCCCCTGCTAGGGCAGCCAACACACAGTTAGAACACGCCCAGGGAACACAGTTAACCCTTAGAATGCCCCCTGCAGGTTAACCCCTTCACTGCCAATGGCATTTACACAGTAATCAGTGCATTTCTATAGCACTGATCGCTGTATAAATGCCAGTGGTCCCAAAAAAGTGTCAAAATGGTCCGACATGTCTGCCCCAATATCGCAGTACTGCTAAAAATCGCAGATCGCCGCCATTACTAGTAAAAAATAAAAAAAAATAAAAATCCCAGAAATTAATTCTCATCATCCGTAAACGCGGCCACTTTTGCGCAAACCAATCGATAAACGCAGATTGCAATTTTTTTTATCACAAATATGAGGAAGAATATAAATCGGCCAAAACCGATGAAAAAAAATGTTTTTTTGTATTTGTATTTTAGCAAAAAGTAAGACATTTGGGTTTTTTTGCAAAATTGTCGCTCTTCTTTTGTTTATAGCGGCGATCAGAAATGACGCAGTGATGATCAAATGCCACCAAAAGAAAGCTCTATTTGTAGGAAAAAAATTTTGTTTGGGTACAACATCGCACGACTGCGCAAATGTCAGTTAAAGCGACGCAGTGCTGAATCGCAAAACGTGCTCTGGTCCTAAAGTGTGAAATCCTTCCGGGGCTGAAGTGGTAGCGAACTGTTGCATAGCCTTTAAAATAGATCTGCCTCAAACAGTACAGTGAAGCAAGATGTTTTTTTTTATTTTATTTTAGACAAGTTCATTTATATTACTTGGCTGTTCATTGACCAGTGAAAGAAAACTGCCGTTTCTCAACCAAACTGCATGCACTCAACCTAACTAAAAAAACAGAAGATATTGTATTTCATTATCTACATAATTATTTAAAGTGCAATGTTATTTTAAATTTGCATTTTTCTTCCCATTTTTCATCTTTTGAGCCAATTTTTACAAAACAGTCTCTAATAAAACTCCAACTTCAACTAAAAGCAAATGTTCTTATCAGTTATATTTATAGCATCACTTGAAATTTGATAATTTGGAAGGACTTTTGTCAGGGATTTTCATCTTAACATGCTTGCCATGAGCTGGATAATGTTTTCTAGCCTTGTTTTTCAAGAAAATGCAAAACCTTTGTCGGCTGGACCATACTTTTCATTGTGGTCCACATGGCAGCACAAGTCTGGTAATTTCAGTCATGGTTGATCGGAATCTAGTATTAAGTACTGTAGATAAAGAGAGAGAGACCCTTGAATTCAGTGAGAACTGAAAAAGAAGTACTCCAGTTATATATACAGTTTTATATATGAGAGAAGTGTACACTTTTCTTGCGCAAGTAATACAGTACATTATATTATTAATATGTTTATACTTTGTTGATATTTATCTTTGAAAAAGTAAAGTGGGGCTATTAAAAGAAATGAATGATGAAGCAAACAGAGCAATGACAGTCTACAAAATGCAGTAAATAAATAACAGGTAGCGCTTCAGTGATCTAACTTTTCAAGTTTCATATAGTTATGAAAGGAAAACTCTCAGCTACAAACATCATATACATTTTCATTAGAAC
Source organism: Glandirana rugosa (assembly GCA_018402905.1). NCBI lineage: Eukaryota > Metazoa > Chordata > Amphibia > Anura > Ranidae > Glandirana > Glandirana rugosa. The sequence continues at coordinate 1,444,984 of BLSH010431245.1, forward strand.
AAGGAGGAGATCCGAGCCAAAAGTATAGCAATTAACAAGCTAATATACAGTACAGTGATACCTCGGTTCATGAACTTAAATTGTTCCACGACTCTGGTTGCAAACCACATTGGTCCCAAACCGGGGCAAATTTTCCCATAGGGTTTACTGTAAATCGTTTAATCCATTTTGAACTATTTTTTTTTCTTGTCACCTTCAATACTGCTCTGCACTTTATTTTCAACAACATGCTTGCTCTGAACAGTCTTGTTGCCTTCATTACTGCTGGGACAGGCTAGAGCAAAGGAGTCCAGGGTCGGCGCTGTCAGGTATTACTGTGAGGAGATGTGATAGCGGGGAGCTCAATGGGGGATTGGTGGCACCTGCAGCGGATGTATTCCTCGGACAGCCAGCACTGAACGGGACTACAGTGACCAGGAGAGGAGAGCCAGGAGAGGTCAGTACACACGGGACAGAGGCTGTGGCTGCTCCCTAGGCGGCTGCCTAGTTTGTCTAATGGTAGCGCCGGCCCTGGCTTTAAAGCGGAGGTCCGAGGGCAAAAAAAAAAATTAAAAGTCAGCAGCTACACATACAGTAGCTGCTGACTTTTAATAATAGGACACTTACCTGTCCTGGAGTCCAGCGATCCGCCGATCTTCGGATCGGGGGACGGGTGCAGCCGCCTCCATCGCGGGTAAGGGAACCCGGACGTGTAAGCAGTACAGCTTCACGCCGGGCACCTTACCGCACATGCGCGATGCTCTGCCGCGCTCTGCTACTGGCCAGGTGGCCAGAAGCAGAGCGAGCAGGGAGGAGAGAGCCGGGCTGCTGACGTCAGCAGCCGCGGCCACCGGCCAGAGCTCCCGGATGTGTGGAAAAGGACACCTGTCTAAAGACAGGTGTCCTCTTCCCCCTCCCCCCCGAAAGGTGCCAAATGTGACACCTGAGGGGGGGAGGAATCCAACCAGCGGAAGTTCCACTTTAGGGTGGAACTCCTTTAAGGTTTGTGAGATAATGGTGATGTACCAGGAAGCAATAGGACTAAATGTTAATATTGTCAGCTGAGGTTTCTTTTAATACATTGTTCCTAAAAAAACATTTTGAAACAATAAATATCTTGATTTTATTTAAGTGCATGGTTTAGATTGCAGTCAAAGACCCATATACTGTATAATCTTGTGTTTGAGTGTGTTTCATAGGGATGTTGGCAATCCTTTCAGTGTGAAATCACTCCATTGCTATATAGTATTTATCCAGTAAAGGACGTTTTCCTGATTTCCTTCAATCCTTCTTTCGAGTCTGTGAATCAAGAGAGACTTTATATTCATTTGTACCGCAACTTGATCCTTTAGTTTTCACCCTTTTGCGGAACTACAGCCTCTTTATGTCCAACACACATCTGGGTGTGTTGGATGCCTGGCTCCCCCTCTGCATGCTGTGGTTCCTTCCATTTTTAACCTAGGGATAGAGTCCCTTTAACCTCCTCTGCCCTAAATGCAAACAGACTTCTCATCTTAAAGCTGAAATCTGGGTTAAACAAATGTTTTTTAGGCTCCATTCACACTGGTATGACTTGTCATGGCAACTGTTCAAATATGTGCATCTTAAAGTTAAAGCGACTTTAAAAAGGTTCCTTCACTACTTCTTTCATGCGACTTGAGTGCCATAGACTGCAATGTAAACCCTCAAAAGGGACATGAAAGTCACACCTGAATGTTATACATGGGACAGTTGTGCAACAGTTGTCCATAATTATCGGTCAAAGCCAAAGTCACCTCCAAGTCACACCCATCAAATTTGCACGACTTTGGAGGCATACATGTGTTAATGGAGCCTAAATACAGTACAAAAGCCATGTGTATTTTTGATTCTTGTTGTCATATGCACAGAGCTGCGCAGTAATCTCTCTCCTTGTGCATGTGACTGGTTTTGTATCTGCTTCCCTGCAGACAGTTTGTAGTGAGAGGACCTGCTGGGTTTCTCCCAAAGTTTTGCTCTTGGCATCATCACTATGTACAATATGGTGATGATGACTGCTTCTTTAACCACTTCCCCACCACGCGCCGTCTTTTTACGGCGGCAGTGGGGGAGCCCTACGCGAATCGCCGTAAATAAGCGGGGATTCGCATTAGGCCACCAGGGGGCGCGCGCACCCGCCGCACTCCTGGGGAGTGTGCCCGCGGCTCGGGCGGACCCGATGTCCGCCGGCGAGCCGCGATGAGCAGCTACAGAGAAAGAACGGGGAACCGCCGATGTAAACACGGCGGTTCCCTGCCCTGTCAGTGGTGCATGAGAGATCTACTGATCCCTGTCACTGGGATCAGTTAGATCTCTCATGCCCATGTTAGCCCAACCCCCCCACAGTAAGAACACACCCAGGGAACACGATTAAACCCTAGCTCTCCCCCTGCAGGTTAACCCCTTCACTGCCAATGACATTTATACAGTAATCAGTGGACATTTAAATTTCTGATCGCTGAATAAATGTCATTGGTCCCAAAAAAGTGTGAAAATGTTCCGACATGTCCGCCCCAATATCGCATTACCGCTAAAAATCGCAGATCGCTGCCATTACTAGTAAAAAATAAAAAAAAATAAAAACCCCAGATATGAATTCTCACAATCCGTAAACGCGGCCACTTTTGTGCAAACCAATCAATAAACGCCGATTGCGATTTTTTTTATCGCAAATATGAGGAATTATATAAATCGGCCAAAAACGGTGAAAAAAAATGTTTTTTTGTATTTTTTTTTGGATTTGAATTTTAGCAAAAAGTAAGAAATTTGGGTTTTTTTGCAAAATGGTCGCTCTTCTTTTGTTTATAGCGGTGATAAGAAATGACACAGAGGCGATCAAATACCACCAAAAGAAAGCTCTATTTGTGGGGAAAAAAAGGACACAAATTTTGTTTGGGTACAACGTCGCACGACCGCGCAATTGTCAGTTAAAGCGACGCAGCGCCGAATCGCAAAAAGTGCTCTGGTCCTAAAGTGGGAAATTCTTCCGGGGCTGAAGTGGTTAACTAGCTAATATTTGGGTTTGTAAAGGCTTTGGTGCATATAGCATTTATATCCTTTATTGGTATTATGGAATATATGTAATTTAATGTTGTTGTGCCCAGAGTTAAGCTTTAATAAAATTATAGGATGTTATAACAATAAAGTATTGAGATATGATTGACTTCCTATCATTTTTTTCAAGCAAATGTTAAAATAGTAATGAATTGTATAGATATACCTGTGCTTATTCTTGCTGTAATTATAAAATAATTATAGTATGAAAGCGTATTCACATACAGTATATAAGGGCTTTCTTACGGAAAGGCATTTTTTTTTTGCCAAACCACATCCATTATTCTGACATCAAAAATCATTCACACTCTTTTTATCTTTGCACACATAGTCCTATTGCCAGATTAAATGAATTATGAAGAATAAATGAATAAGTACAAATACTTACCTTACCCTGCCTCACTCCCAAAGGCTTCTTCCTCTCTGTACCTTTATTTGCTGCCTGGCCTGTCTCAGATGTAGTCAAGTATGATGCAGGACCATCAGTGTGTGTGTGTGTGTGTGTGTGTGTGTGTGTGTGTGTGTGTGTGTGCAGGGCTGTCTTTAACGCAGGGCAAAAGGGGAAGGTGCCCCAGGCCCAGTCATTGTTGTGGGGCCCAAAGCAGATGAGCTGCCCCTTGAGCCTGCACTGACCACAAATATTTGATACCTGGATTTGGCTATCACTCAGAAGATGAGAGTGGAATTGAATGCTGGGGGTGCTGGTGATTGGTTGGGTGTTATATCTGCAACCTGTGCGGTGATTGGCCAGCTCGGTAAGGTAAATCTTGTCCGGGGAGAGTGCCTGTCAGTCCCGGGCACAGTCACACCAACCCCGCTCCCTCACCATGTCCGACTAGCCACAGACCATCAGCCTGCCTCTTCGCTGGAGGGTTTGGGTGGGAGGGGGTGCCTGGTGTTTGTCTGACAACCTCTGGGCACTATGAAGATTAGATCGCGGGGGGGGGGGGCGAAGCAGGGGTCTGTGGAGGGAGAGGGTCCTGTGTAATAATAGGGGTAGTATGGGGGAGAGGGTCCTGAGCAAAATAGCATGGGGGCCCCAGAAGATGTTTGCCCAGGGTCTAATCAATATTAAAGATGGCCCTGTGTGTGTGTGTGTGCGTGTGTGTGTCTGTGTAGCGACCCTGCAAAGTTGAGATTTAAAATAAGGTGAAAGTCCTGCCTAAAATCATTCATAGTAAAATATCTACTATTGTCTTTAAGTTAAAAACCTTTTCAGTGCTTATCCCTGATTTCCATTGCACTTTGCATCTAGGGGCCTGATTCTGGGTTACCCCAGCTGCCATTTTCCTGTTCAAAAAATTTAAGTTACATACAGTAGTTACATAGTTAATCTGGTTCAAAGAAGACACTAGTCCATCCAGTTCAACCAACATTAGAAAAAAAAAAAAACAAAGCAAAAGAAAAAAAACAACCACACGCGCAAATAGAAAACCTTCATATACTCTACCCTATACCCACAGCTGATCCAGAGGAAGGAAAAAAAAACCCAGCAAAGCATGATCCAATTTGCTCCACTGGGGGAAGAAAATCCCTTCTTGGTCCGCCAACAAGCAATCTGTTATTCCCTGGATCTACTTTACCTATAAATATTAGTATCCAGTTATAGTATGTGTATCTAAGAAATAATCCAGGCCTTTTTTTATCACTATCTACTGACATGGCCAGAACCAACTGTTGAGGGAGTCTATGTCACATTTTCACAGCTCTAACTGTGAAGAAGCCTTTCTATATTTGGAGGTTAAATCTTTTTTTCTTCAGACAATTATGCTATTTATGGGCTGCCAGAGCTTGGTCCCAGACCACACCCAAGTGGTCAGTACCTTACTGTATTACAAACAACATTTCATTTGATTGTGGTTGCATGATACATAAAATCTCTTACTGTCAACTATGCTACTTAGTAAGCAGAAACAATTTTAGGCATTTTAAACACATCCTTTAATACCCCCCCCCCCCCCCCCAAAAAAAACGATCAAGCATCAAGATTTCTAATGTCCAGTGAACCATATTCTAGCAACTGACAAAGAGCAAAAAAGGATGCTTTTACTTGGCTTCCTACACCATATCTGGGTAACTCTGTCATTGCCATTCATCTGCCACATGAGAGCAACACGGTCTGCTAAGGAAACATTCAATGGAAAGAGGAAAGGCAGAAGAAGGGCTTAACAAAAAATTCAAAATACTCATGAAGATTAAAAATGTTTTGTGTTAGGGGCAGAAAAAACTCTAGTGAGTTCCCAACTCAGTGCACTCCTTTAGAATGCCGTGGAATATTCCAATGAAAATATTTGATATTTCCAAATTGACTGTTCTTGTTTTTTTTTGGGTGTTGTATTTGATAAATGAATAAGAAAGAAATAAGATGAATGTGCAAACGTTGACATTAACATTTTCATGATAGTCCTCCTACAGTACATGATCTCTGTAGCATGAAAAGCAGTGCAGAAACAGATTAGTCTCTGTTTAGATACAGTATGAATTAATACTAAATAAATATCCAATTGTGACCTCAGGTTAATATCAATGTAATATACTGTCACTTTTCTGTGTTTCTATGTTTCATATATAACTCCCCAAAATGACAACATATACATTTATGTTTTTGTTCATTTTGTAGATCACTGTAAAGGTTTAATAGTTAAACATACCCTATTTGCAAATGTAGTGACCACCTTTTTTGTTTTCTAAAGTCCTGACTGAAGCATTTACACACTTGCTAAAATAAGGCACGGTCTTACAAACTTGTCAATAGTTGCGAATAACACACAGTTATATAGAGGTTAATTTGCTGAAGACAAATAGGCTGTTTACATTTCAAGGGAGGTTGTGCTTTTCAAGGAAATTTTCCCCAGAGCTTAGTGAATGTGGCGAAATTTAATTTAGCAACGAATAGCCAATCACATGCAATCACAATAAAAAAAAAAAATTATTGGATAATGGAAGTCAGCAGAGCTTCACCTCATCCACTAAGCGCTGAGGAAAAATCCCCAGCAATATACAACTTACAATGCAAAATGAATGGTAATTTGCCTGTATAAAATTATCTCCATACTGTATACTAGAGCTGCACGATTAATTGTTAAAGAATCGAGATCGCAATTCAACCCCCTCGCGGTCTTAACACAGCATTTCATGATTTAGTGGAGAGAGAGTTCCTTGCTCTAGCAGACAGCTGTCAAAAAACCCCCCAAAAAAACAGGCAGTCTGTCAAGTTTATCACAACATTGCTCAGGTGAGATAAAGAGAAACATTATAACGTTTTGTTCTTTTAGATCAAAGGAATTAAGTTCTGTCTGTAGATGAAGGCAATTTAACCACTTAACGACTAAACCTTTTTCTGACAGTTGTTGCTTAAAAGATAAAAATCTGTATTTTTTGCTAAAAAATTACTTAGAACCCCCAAACATTGTATATATTTTTTAGCAGAGACCCTAGAGAATAAAATGGCGGTTGTTGCAATATTTTATGTCACACTGTATTTGTGCAGCGGTCTTTCAAACACAATATTTTTGGAAAAAATATACTTTAATGAATTTAAAAAAGTTAAACAGTAAAGTTTGCCCAATTTTTTTGTGAAAGATGATGTTACGCCACAAGAATCGTGATCTTTTTTTTTTTTTTCCTTTAAAAAAAATGTTTTTATTTATAATCAACACGTACAATTACAGTACAGGAACAGCAGATGCAATAATGATAAACACGCATATTACATTTGGAAACCCGAACAACCCGATATAATCATGTCACTGTTTTAATCGACATATAGCTCCGTTGATCCGGGAGCGTATCATTTATTCCACAATACACGGAGGGTGAGACAAACTGTAGATGTATAGTAATAGGGTACGTCTATTATGCCTGAAGTGTACACGCCTCTACTCTAGACGGCAGTATTCAAGTAGCTTGAGTCTATCTCCATACTTTCAGGTATGAAATATCAGGTGGATACTTAGGGATATTTAAGAGTTAGTATGGGGTCTCTATCATATGTGAAGAGGGGAGCGGGACTCTATGTCTAGGGGTTAATATCTATCTCTTGTAGGTGTGTGCATTTTTGTTGGTTCTCATTAAAGTCGTGTCCGTGGGCAACGTAGTCCTGTGGGGTTGTCTCTGGGCCCATCTTGGTAAATGGTGTAGACAGAGAGGGGGGAAAGCGAGTAGAACGGAAGAGAGGGGAGGACTTATATGGGGGGGGAGGGAGAGGGAGGGAGGTTAGGGAAATGTAGAATAATCTGGAAATAGGTGTGGGGGAGAGGAGGGCAGGGGGGGGTAGGCATTGAGGACGAGAGTCAACCGGGGAAGGGATACATTCCGTAGGTCTCCAATTCCACTTCATCGTCGGTGTTCCACGACACTATTCTGGGAACACTTCGATAATTGTGGAAAGTTGTAGGGGACCTTTATGCCATAGGATCTCTCAGAGTATCTGGTATCGCGTATTCAGGAACATCTTGGAATTGTGTGTCTGCTGGTGTTAGAGGTCTTCATGGGTATGTTTCACTCTGCATCATTGTATTCTGTGTTTGCAGGTATCTGGGTTTGGGATGACAGTTGGGAATATTCTTGTGTAGTTTTGAAGTGTGTCCAACAGGCCCATGTGTGTGAGAATTTGGTGGGGGTCTCTCTGGCAATATGTATTAGTTCCTCCATCTCAGCAATTCTATTTACTCTCCTACACCACTCAGCGATCGTTGGAGGAGAGGTTGAGTTCCAGTGTGCTGGAATGCATAGCTTTGCAGCATTTAGTAGGTGAATTACAAGTGATTTACGATAGGTGTGTTCCGATAGGGTTGTGTGGTGGAGGAGGCATTGAGCTGGAGAAAATTCTATTGTGTATGTAGAAATTCTGGTGATCAGGTCGTGTACTTGTATCCAGAATTGTTGTATATCTGGACATGTCCACCAGATATGTATAAGGGTACCGGGATGTCTGGAGCATCTCCAGCATTGTTCGGATTGGGCAGGGTTAAATGTATGTAACATGTGTGGGGTTCTGTACCAGCGCATCGTCAGTTTGTAATTATTTTCCTGTGTAGCGACGTTAAGTGATCCCTTATGTACCAGAGTGAAGATTCTTTCCCATTGTTTGTCAGGGATTTCTGTCTGCAGGTCTCTCTCCCAACGTCCACTGGCCGAACCTGCGCTGGGGGAGATCTCTGAGAAGAGCATATTATGGATAATGGAAACAAGGTGTCTGTGTGTTGTTGATTGGGAACAGGTATTCTCGAATGGGGTCATTGGACGGGATACTTCAGAATGTTTATTAATCTTTTTTAGGAAATGGCGGATTTGGAAGTAAATCCACGGGGCAATTGGGGTGCTTGGATCTCGTGTCGGGATTTCTTCCCTGTTTAGGAGGGTGTTGTCTTTAAAGAAATGGAGTGCATTAATTTCAGGGCCTACCCACGTGTCTCCTAAGAATCGGTTTGACATACCTGGGGGGAAGGCGGGGTTTTGTTTGATTGGGGTGAGAGGTCCGGGGTTAGTGGAGATGTTCGTCTTCGTACACGCTTCTTTGAAGCAGCGGAGTGAGGCCTGGATGAGTGGGTGTTTCCTAAGTGACTCAGGGATATGTCGCGAGTCAATCCATGGTGTGAATTTTAACGGGGTGTCTGCAAAAGACTCTTCTATATGTACCCAACTTTTGGTGTTTTCTTGATCTGACCAGTTAACGATCCTGGTAAGATGAGTGGCCCAGTAATAATGTTTCAAGTCTGGTAGTCCTATACCCCCTTTCGTTTTTGGTTTGATTAGTTGTGAGTAGCTGATTCTCGGGTTTTTCCGTTTCCATAAAAAGGAAGTACAGCATCTTCTGAAGGACGTGAAGTATGCTTGTGGAATTATGATTGGGAGGGTTTGGAGTAGGAAAAGTATGCGTGGAAGGACATTCATTTTTAGGATTGCCGCACGGCCAAACCACGAGAAGTATGGTTTGTCCCAGTTATGCAGGTCAGCTGAGACAGTCTTGAGGAGGGGCAGGTAATTTTTCACGTAGAGGTCTGTTGGATCGGCTGTTAGGTGTGTTCCTA
>BLSH010431245.1:1462164-1476036 GCA_018402905.1 Glandirana rugosa
TCGAAACCTCTTATGGGACACTCCATTTCTGTTTGACAATTCCATGAACAAATAAATATGGAAACCAAAAAAAAAACAAAAAAAAAAAAAGTAAAGTGACTGGGGGACCCAAAGGTCCGGGGCCCCAAGTCACTGTCCAATTGCTAAAATTGTGTACAAAGAACAATAGTGGTCAACTTGGTGACACCATCATCGATTTATGTGTTGTTTGTCTAGTCTTATCCAGGGTGATATGGCCCATTATGTAGGGGAGAAGGGAAAGGGGTAATGGTATTGACTGAATAGATGAAGTTGTCAGCGCAGCGGAGCATGGTGTTTGACCATATTGGGGATACAGTGCAGAGCCATGCAGTTCTCTGGTTAAGGGGTGATAAGCAAACCGGTGTGCCTGTTAGTATAGATAGGTTTTAATGCATTTTAGTCACTAGTCAGAGGGGAGTGTGTAAAAGTAATCATTATGGTTGTGTCTCATGATAAGACGGACTTGGATAAGTCAGTTATGGTAATGGGGAAAGGGAAGAGGGGATGTATTACCCGGTATAGTGGGACCTATTCTGATCTGTTTGTTGTGTATTTAGCTACTACCACAGTGGTTCAACTGGTGATAACAAGAAACATGTGTTAAAATCGTTAACCTGTCACTGAACCCCGGGGCCTGGAAACCCAGGGGGTCAGTGAAATGAAAAAAAAAAAAACAAAAAAAAAACCAAAGGTATAAATAAACAAGTACCTTAACAGTTTGTCTTTACCTCACAGGGTATTCTCCAAAGCTGAATGGGAAGGGACCCCCCCCTCTCCGGAGGTGAGCCCGCGCGGCCCCGCGGCAAGTTGAGAGTTGTGCTGGTCAGGTGTTTAGTAAGTAGGATCAGATTCTGTCAGGGTAGACTTGATTTCTCCCTGCGAGTTCGGAGGGCCTCCGATAATTTTTCCTTCATGAAAATTGCAGAGCGGTCACTCTGGCCACGCGGACTCCGGGGAGGAAAGCGCCCCCACCCCCATCCAGAATATGCACTCAACCTGGAACGATAAACCTTGGCGAAAGACAAGAACAGACAAAGAACAAATTACATATCCATGCAAAATGCAATGTAGCCCTGGGGAAGGGGGGGGTATAAGCTTTGTTTAATCTTTAGACCCGTGAGAGTGTGACAGGCCTGTAATGATGGGTATGGTTTCATGCCCATTTCTCCCTACAGGAGGGCAGTGGGTTCATAGTGGGTGCCTTAAGTGGCCTAGTTCTTCTTTGTCATTTTAGGGGTGTCTCTGTGGACATGTCATTGTCCGTTTTGGCAAAAGTACTGTGTGGCTAGTGGGATTTTCCCTTAGGGCATTTTATGGCTTGTCAGTGTATCATTACCTTGGGGAAGTATGAACCATACCTAGTGAGGCGTGATGTTAGTTTACCCCCTGTGAGTCTTTAGAGATTTGCATGGGATCGTTCAAAACACATCCAAGGATGTTCAAGAATCGTTAACCTGCCACTGACCCCCGGGGTCCGGAAACCCCGGGGGCCAGTGAAGCCACATAGAATAAAGGTGTAAATAAACAAATACCTTAACATTTTGCCTTTACTTCACAGGGTCTTTTCCTAGGCTGGATGGGACGGGACCCTCCCCTCCCCGGAGGTGAGCCCGCGCGGCCCCGCGGCATATTGAGAGTTAAGCTGGTCCGCTGTCTAGTGATTTGCATCAGATTTTGTCAGGGTAGATTTGTTTTCTCCCTGCGAGTTCGGAAGGTTTCCGATAGTTTTTTCATTCTTGGAATTTGCAAAGCGGTCGCTCTGGCCACGCGGACTCCGGGGAGGAAATCGCCCCCCCCCTTATGAATATGCAATCAACCTGGAACGCTAAACCTTAGTAAAGGAAAAGAACAGACAAATAACAGATTACATATCTATGCATAATGCAATAAGGCCTCGAGGGAGGTGGGGTATCAGTTTTGTTCGGTCACTTAGGCCTGTATGGGCGTAATAGACCAGAAACGATGGGTATGGCCTTATGTCCCTTTCTCTGTCTCCCTTCAGGAGGACGGTGAGTTCATAGTGGCTACCTTAGGTGGCTTAGTCTTCCTTTGTCGCCTGTGGGGTGTCTCTGTAAGCAGGCCATTGTCCTTTTTGATGGAACTACTGTGTGGCTAGGGAGGTTTTCTCTTAGGGCATTCTATGGGATGTCAGAATATCGTTACCTTGGGGAAGTATAAACCATACCTATTGATGCGTGATGTAGGTTTACTCTCTGTGAGTCCTTCAAGATTAGTACAAGTTTGTTCAGATCATGTCTATGGAGGTGAACTTTGGTTGTTGTGGTGGGAGTTTTCTGTGTTATTGGATAGCCTATTCGTTACTAAGCTATCCTAGTGGGCTGTTGTGCTTTGCGGCAGGTTATGCGTTTAATCCAGGTGTTCTTGACGTGGACGTCTGTGCACCGGGGATGCAGTAGGACTTGTGTGAATCTCGCCTCTTGGCCTGGGGGCTCTCTGTGGGCGCGGTGAGGTTGATCTCCTTCTCCTGATGTGGTAGTCATCTCTGACCGGGATGGCTTCCATGGATGTGGCACGTGGTAGACGTGTGGTTCGGAGGTCGCTGTACCATTCCGGTATGTCCATTCGGGGAATGTCCAGGGCATCGCAGAAAGTTGGGAGTTCCTCAGGCACTCTGAGATTAGCTGTGCGGCCTTGGTGTGATACCGACAGACAGAACGGAAATTTCCATTTGTACTGTATTCCCCTGTTGCGTAGTGTCTCCAGGAGAGGGCGGAGATCCCTCCTATGTTTTAGAGTTATTGGGGAGAGATCTTGGTAAAGCTTAATGTCTACCCCTTGGAATAAAAGGGTGCGACGTAATCTCGCTTGTCTCAAGATGTCTTCTTTTAGTTTATAGTTTACTATACAGCAAATGACATCCCTAGGCGGGTCATTATCTCTCCCTCTCGGTCGTAGGGCCCTGTGCAGGCGCTCAAATTCAATTGGTGTCTCTGGCGGGCGGCCTAGAAGGTCGTTGAAAATGGCGACTGTGGCCTGGGTAATTTGCGACTGTTCAACCGACTCAGGGATGCCTCTCACCCTAATATTGTGTCTGCGTCCGCGGTTATCCAAATCCTCGATTTGGCGGTGCAGTTCTCTGAGTTGGGTGTTGTGTAGGCTTGAGGCAGCATGTAGGCTGTGCAGCTCAGTGTCATGGCGGGTGGTGGTAGCCTCAATGTCCTCTATGCGTGCAGCCACTGACTGTAGATCCTGTCTAAGGTCTGTGATTGCAGCTGCCAGTGTAGCTTTAATGTCCTCAGCCACTGTGCGGAGATCATGTAGATTGAGTGGCTGGGAGTGATTGGGATTTGTGTGCAGCTGGGGTGACTGTTGATTGCCTGAGGGGCTGGGGCTGGGAGCGCGTGTTGCTGGTGCGGAAGTTGTGGAGGCCCGCACTGAAGCCGGGGCCTCGCGTGGCTGTGTCCGGAACATTTCCGGGATACTAAAGCCCCCTTGTGAGTCGCTGTCCCTGGGAGACCTCGAGCGGGATTGGGGTGGTGTACCATTCGTTTTCCCCATGTTTTGTTCGTGTAATGCGCTCCTATGAAGGGCAAAGCTCACCTCTGTGTCCGGAGCTGCCTTCTCACGCTGCCATTCCTGATCGGCGCCAAGCCACGCCCAGAATCGTGATCTTTATTCTAAGCAAGAAAATTGTCATACTCATTTTAGCCAGAATTGTGCAGCTCTGCCATATACAGTACATATAAACAGTTATATGTATTATATTATAAAAAGCAAGTGCTGTACATGTACATGCTGTGTATGCATCTATTATGTGTTTGATACTTTGGAATTTAAAATCTGTATATTTGTCTTCTATTCATTTAGAAATTAGGGATAGCAAAAAAATGCCCTAGTTATAAATCATCTTACAATTATTTGTATGCAATAAAAACGTATGATCAAATTTTACACTTGAATTTAGGGATATGTTACTGGTATCAAGAATCGTGATAAAGAATGTACTTTCATCTCACCAACCATAAGATTTTGGCAGGTACCTAAGTACAAAATCCAACACAAATCCTTTCTTGTAGTGAACTTTCAGTACCTGAAAATGGCAAGACATCATACAAAATGATACACTGCAACTTCTGCCAAAAGAAGTGTAAAAATGACAGTCTGCAACAAACTGTAAAATGGAAATGTACCTTCATGTGAATCCAAGATCCCTAGCCATTTTCCTTTGCAATAAAACTGTACACCAGAGAGACATTCTTGATAAATGGAAAAGTATAATTGTCACTAAATGAAAAAAAGAATGTATCATAATAATAAAGTATATCTGCAAAGTTGTACTACCTAACTTGGTAATACTGTTTTCATCTGAGTGAAAGTCCTAGGTGAAAATGTTTTTATTCCATTAGATTATACGTTTTGGACATGGCATGGCAAGAACTATCCAATATCACAAGCAGCATGGAATTTATTTTGAATGAAACATTTTTATATTTGATTGCCATGTACTAAAGTGTGAGCTAATGTCACGTACCTGGTTAGTGAGCCTGACGTGAAAAGGAAGGTCTCTCGTACAGCTCTGGCTCAGGGGCCACTGGTAGTGAGACAGCAGCCACAAGAGCATGGAGTGGTATGAGTGCCTGTGACCAGTCCAGTAGTCTCTGTTGTAGCAGCAGGCAGATGTGGCAGTAGGACAGGCTGGTGGCAGATGAGCTGGCATGGAGCTTGGTCAGCGGCAGACTGTGGGTATGCAGAGAAAAGCAGGAGCCAGATGTGACCTCTCTTGACCGAAAGCTGTAGTAGTCTGGATAAGATGGATGCAGGGTCAACCAAGCTGTGTCTGTAACAGTCGGGTAGATCAGGCAAAAATTGCAGGCAGCGGGCAGTCGGATCACAGGCCAATGATAGATCATGCAAGAACAGGAGGCAGAAGCAGAATCAAGAGACAAGCCTAGGTCACGAAAGGAAGCAGACAAGCGTGCCAAGGAGCAAGATCAGAGATCAGACACAGGAATCAGGAACAAGCACACAGAAGCTGTAAACTAAACAGCAATGAACCAATGCTACAGCCTTGTTTAAATAGCCTGTTTGGTGCCAGTATTTGTGACAGGTGCACGCCTAGCCATGGCGTACATGTGCACGCGCCTATGTGCATATTTGTGCACATCTGCCCAGCCCGTTGCCAGCCGAGCATGTGTCTGGAAACTTTACCTGCGATATAGTAAAACTTTCCCTGTCAGCTATAACAATAACACTATCACACATTTGTTGTTATTTCTTGTAAGACTAATTCATATTTGATATAAACCCGAATGGTCTCCTGACATTTATTGAAACACTGATGCCTAGCTTACTGTCAGTTGCTGCTATAATCTGTAAAATCCTGTAGCCAACCAAAGTAGTAGACAAGTACTGGCCTAGCCTGGCCTTGTGCACATACTTAGAAGTCTAATTTACTAAAGTGTCAAGTGCAAAAATACCCAGACCTGAATTACTAAAATGAAGATTGCATTGAAATAAACTTGCAATCACTTAAAATATTAAATCAATTTAATACTCATGAAAAAAAGCTCCATAACTTTTTTTCAAATTCTTTTAAATGTGATTGCTTACTTGGAATGAACACATGTTCACTACAGATCAAATTTTAGTTTGATAAATCTGGCCCAGGATCTCTTCACCTCCCTTCACTTTATTTCACTACTTCTCTCCTCATCACTACATGTCAGCTTCCAGTAACTCAGGCCCAGTGTGTCATGTTTTGAATCAATCTAATGATGCTGAACCAAATACACTCATAAATAAAAGCCAGATGATCTTTAATTGACTTCTCAGAACAGCTTGATTAACATGGCTAGTAATTATATGAAAGCTCTGTCTGAGGTTGTTAGGAAAATCTTTGTAATGCACCAGTATAATGAAGCAAAGGGACACATTGAAACAAAACTCAACAAATAACTGTTGCTTCAGCTGGTTCTGAGTGTATGCTCTCTTGCCTATTACTTTAAATGATTTAATAGGTTCTTATTGCCTTATAGATAAGTGCTGTAGAATGAGAACCAATAAATTTGCACTCATAGGGGTTAATTTACTAAAGGAAAATAGGTTGTTCACTTTGCAAGATAATTTTCCCTTAGCTTAGCGAATGTGGTAAAAATCCACTTGCAAAGTATAAGTGCAAGGAAATTATTTAAAAAAACACTATTTGTGCTGGCACATTATTGGACCATGAAAGTCAGACAGCAACCTTTAGTAAATAAATCCCATAAACTCAAGTTGGACCTCTTGAGGACAATAAGACCCCTTTCACAAAACATCTGGTGAGTTGCCATTCTTACCAAAGTTGAGCACTGGTGGAATACAGTCACTATGAATTATTGTAATTATTGGAAGAAACTACTCACATGGTGTTGGGATTTATTTCACATGGACTATTAATTATTAATAACCCCAGGGTTATTTATATGTGGTTTATGTGCTATTTATTTTATCTATTCATTCATGATTTGTATATATTTTGAGTGATGCACTTTTGCACCTTCCATTGAGCCCAGTCAGTGCCAACTACCTATCCCTTTCACTTCCAATTGCATGTGTTTTTTAGCACTTTAAAGGGGTAGAGACCAAGGTATAGGCTCACTATATTTTTTCTTAAATGGCGCCATACTCCCATTTTTTTTCTTAAAGACTCCTTTCACACTGAGGAGTTTTTCAGGTGCTTTTGCGCTAAAAATGGCACATGTAAAAAGCCCGAATAACTCATCCCAATGCACCCCAGTGTGAAAGCCCGATTGCTTTCACACTGGGGAGGTGCTCTTTCAGGACGTTAGGAAAAGTCCTGCAAGCAGCATATCTGGGGCGGTGTGGTGAGCAGTGTATACACCACTCCTCCACCGCCCCTGCCATTGAAATAAATGGGCAGCGCTTCCAAAATGGCTAATCACCGTTTTGGAAGCGCCTCGAACCGGCACTTTTAACCCCTTTTTAACCCCTTGTGGGGGGTTAAAAGCTCCCCACTCCTGCCTGCCGGTGCTATATCAGCGCTATCGCTATAACAGCGGGAAAAGCACAGCTGAAACTAGTGGCGCTTTACCGCTAGCACCCCCCCCGCCCCACTCCAGTGTGGAAGTGCCCTTAGAATACAGTTGTATATAATACAACAGGAAATATGTATGTGTTACATTTCTTTAATTGACGCTAATGGTATGCAAATGTCTTTAACCACTTGCCTGCTGGGCACTTTTACCCTCTTCCTTACCAGGCCAATTTTCAGCTTTTAGCGCTGTCACATTTTGAATGACTATTGTGCCATCATGCAACACTGTACACAAACAAAATATGTATCACTTTTTCCACAGAAATAGAGCTTTCTTTTGGTGGTATTTAATAACCACTGGGTATTTTTTGCTAAACAAAGGAAAAAAGACTGAACATTTTGAAAATAAAAACCTTTTTCATAGTTTGTTATAACATTTTGCAAACAGGTAATTTTTCATCTTCACTGACGTGCTCTGATAAAGCTGCACTGATGGGCACCAAAAGGTGGCACTGATTAGCACTGATGAGGTGGCACTGATGGGCACTGATTTGTTGCACTGACAGGCAATGGTGAGGCGGCACTGGTGGGCACTGATGAGGCGCCACTGGTGGGCACTTATGAGGCTGCACTGATAGGCGGCACTGATAGGTGGCACTGATAGGTGGCAATGATGGGCCCTGATATGCGGCACTGATAGGTGGCACTTATGGGCACTAATAGGTGGCAATGATAGGCACTGGTAGGCGGCACTGATGGGCTACACTGATGAGGAGGCACTGATGCAAACTGATTGGCAGCACTGGTGGGCACTTATTGGCAGCACTGGTGAGCACTGTTGGGACTGTACTGATAATCAGGACACTGAAAATCAGTGTCCTGATTATCAGTGTACATGTCCTTTTTAGAGAAGCCAGTTATTGGCTCTATTCTCCCTGCCTCATGCTGCCAGCATGAGGAAAGGAGTACCGATAACCAGATTCGATTTACATCCGTGATAAGCTGTGATTGGACACAGCTGATCACATGGTAAAGATCTGCTGATTGGCTCTTTGCCTGAGTCTGTGATCAGCAGTGTCCTCCGAACACAGTGATCACAGAACATGCAGCCCGCGCCCCACAGTCGGCGTGAGGTGGGCGTGATCACAGGAGGACATAATATAACGGCCTCCCAGAACTAGCCTCCTGCTGTAGCCATCATTCAGCTATAGCAAGGTCGGGAAGTGGTTAATTATGTCTGTGAAAGGTCTCACTTATCCAGGTCATGGTATGCTAGTAGCAGTTAGTCACATTCAATTGAATTTGTTCTGTAATGTTGAAGATGTCTCACCAGTTATTCAAGTGGAGTATGTTCCTGACACCCAGAAGAACCAGAATCCTATCTTATACAGAACAATTCAAGTTCAAGGTCACTAGCTGTTGGTAGATGTAATTACATATGAATATTATATAGTCCAGTATTGACATCTGGCTGTTTCATCAGCTGCCATTTTTCATGTTCTATCAAGGCTTTTTTTTTCTTCCGGTTGGAGTGGGGAAGGGTTAAAATCTTGGTTAGGTTTTTATTGCGGTGTCCCCAACATGGGTGTCCCTCTAATTTCCTGTGTGAGCATTAGACCATGAAGTAAAAAGAATCTCTTCATTAGGGAAGAAAGCAGGATTAAAACAATTTTTTGCATGTAAATGTTTATTAACCCCTTCGCGCCCCCCGCTATAGCTGAAAGACGGCTACAGCGTAGACCTGAAGTGCCGGGAGGGTGTCCATGGACATCCTCCCCTTTGCTCGCCCCCCACGCACCATCGTGGGCGAGCATCAGGGAAGATTTGTGATGGCCGTGTCCCTTGGACACAGCCAATCAAAAAACATGGTAAATGGCCAATCACAGCGGCAATTTACCACATGATCAGGGTATACAATGAGAGGTGATCTCAAATATAAACATTTCAGATCATCTCTAATTGTCGGCTTTCTCTCCTCAGAGACTGCGTGTGAGGAGGGAGAGTGCCCAAATAGTGCCCATTGGTGTCATAGTGCCCATTGGTGTCACAATGCCCATTGGTGTCACAGTGCTCATCACTGTTACAGTGTCACAGTGCCCATCAGTGCCACCTGTCATCAGTGCCACCTGTCATCAGTGTCACATGTCATCAGTGTCACATGTCATCAGTGCCATCTGTCATCAGTGTCACGTGTCATCAGTGCCTTCTGTCATCAGTGTCATGTGTCATCAGTGCCATAAGTGCCCATCAGTGCCACCTGTCATCAGTGCCACATGTCATAAGTGTCACGTGCCATTAATGTCACATGTCATCAGTGCCACCTATCATCAGTGCCACCTGTCATCAGTGCCACCTGTCATCAGTGTTATGTGTCATCAGTGCCTTCTGTCATCAGTGCAACCTGTCATCAGTGCCACCTGTCATCAGTCATCAGTGTCACGTGTTATCAGTGCCATAAGTGCCCATCAGCGCCATCTGTAATCAGTGCCACAGTGTCATAACTGCCATCAGTGTCACCTCATAAGTGCCATCAATGTCGGCAGTGCATACTGTAACATCAGTGCCACAGTGTCACAGTGCTCATCGCTGTTACAGTGTCACAGTGCCCATCAGTGCCACGTGCCATCAGTGCCACCTGTCATCAGTGCCACATATCATCAGTGCCACCTGTCATCAGTGTCACATGTGCCTTCAGTCATCAGTGTCACATATCATCAGTCATCAGTGCCATAGGTGCCCATCAGGGCCATCTGTCATCAGCGCCATCTGTCATCAGTACCACAGTGTCATAACTGCCATCAGTGTCACCTCATAAGTGTCATCATTGTCAGCAGTGCCTACTTTGACATCAGTGCCACAGTGTCCTAACTGTCATCAGTGTCACTGTGTCATAAGTGCCATCAGTGTCAGCAGTGCCTACTGTGCTATCAGTCATCAGTGTCACAGTGTCATAATTGCCATCAGTGCCAATTAGTGCTGCACATCTGCGCAGGCTCATCACTAACAATGGCTAAAACATCTTTTTCAGCTGAGGAGGCATACAATATTCTTGCGGCCGATGAGAGGAACGGGGAGCTCTCTGCTTCGGATTCCTCTCAAAATTCAGATTCTGAATCTGATGTAAATTACCAGGCAGTCTCAAACAGTGAAACACTGACAGACGCAGAGGAGGAATATAGTCTGCCCGCCAGACAAAGGCATTTTGGTAAGGAGGCGGCACCATCCACCAGCTCTTCTGTGCCATCCACCAGCACCGCAGTGCCATCCACCAGCACCACAGTGCCAGCCACCAGTATACCGCAGTACCTCGGCAAGGAAGGCCAAGTACCAGTGGGGTGTCACCTCAGGCCCCAAGTGTTAGGTTCCATGCTAGCCTTCCCTATTCCCTTCAGCACTCATTGTGGCTTCCTCCTAATTCAGGAGAAGCTAACACTCCCCCTTTCACTGCCCAGGAGTCCAGGTGGACACTGAGAATTTTTCCCCAGTCAATTTTCTTTAATTAATTTCATGGAGGACATGCTTGCATCAATTGTGGCCCAGTGCAACCTGTATGCACATCAATTTTTAGCAAGTAACCCAACTTCCTATTTCTCCTGTGCCTTTGAGTGGAGAGACCTAACAGTGGAGGAGTTTAAGACTTTTTTGGGCCTCACATTCTGTATTGGACTCACAAAAAAAATGAATTGTGTTTCTATTGGTTAACCCACCCCATCCACCACATGCCAATCTTCTCAGCGGTAATGCCCAGGACAAGATATCTCATGATGATGAGGTTTCTACATTTCAATGATAATACCCAGTGCCCTCCCCGAAATTATCCAAATTATGACAGGCTTTATAAAATTTGGCAACTACTAAATTATTTTTCTGAAATATTCCCACAGTTGTTTACCACTGACCAACACATATGTGTGGATAAGTCACGGCAGGCTGGGAATCAGGCAATTTATCCCCAGCAAAAGGACCTACTATGGGGTGAAAGTCTATAAATGATGTGACCGAGCCACAGGATACACATATGACTTCATAGTGTATGAAGGGAAGGACACCCAGCCACATTCCCCTAATTGCCCAGACTACTTAGGCTCAAGTGGGAAAGTCGTGTGGGACCTCATTTACCCACTCCTGTAGAAAGGATACCACTTGTAGGTAGACAACTTCTACAAGAGTTTGCCCCTGTTCCATAACCTTTACACGAAGAACACTCCAGCATGTGGCACCATAAGAAATAACAGGATGGGCTTTCCTCAAAAGCTCGTCAACATGAAGCTAAGAAGAGGACAGACGGTGAGTCTGCAGAATGAGGAAATTCTGGCTGTGAAGTGGAGGGACAGAAGGATTGTCTACATGCTGTCTTCGATCCACAATAATACCTACGTGGAGATCCCCAGAAGCAATGGCCCGATCCACAAAAGCCCATCTGTGTCCATAAGTACAATTTGTTAATGGGGGGAGTCGACTTAAGCAATCAAATGCTTGAACCCTACCTTGCTACAAGACAAACATACCATTGGTATAAAAAAGTAGCAATGTATTGTTTTCATTTGGTGATATACAACTTGTATGGTATTTACCACAACTCCACCGAAAACCCCAAACCCTTCCTTGGCTACCAGGAGGAAATTATCACTGCCCTTCTATTCCTGAATGGCCCACCAGAAAACATTAGATCTGATGTGGTTAGCAGACTCTCCAAGTGTCATGTTCCTGATATAATCCCTCCCAAACCAACAGGCCAAAAATGTCAGAAAAAATGTAGGGTGTGTACCAGTGGAGGAGTTAGAAGAGATACCACTTATTACTGTTTCCAGTGCCCTTCCCAACCAGGCCTCTGCATAGATGACTGTTTCCGCCGTTACCATATTTCAGTAAATTATTAGTGAAGTATGGTAAACACAATCCTCAGTTCCTGCCATTTACATTCACACCCCTTATGCCACTGCTTGCTCTTGAACCGACCCTGGCTTGTTATTCAAACACGCTTCTGTTTACCGATTCTTTATACCTCTGCCGATCTGGAACTGACCCTGGACTGTTATTCGACCAAGCTTCTACTTACCGATTCTGTACATACCTCTGCCTGATCTGGAACTGACCCTGGACTGTTTGACCATGTTTTGCCTGCCTATTGGATTGATCTTGTACCCTGCTACTGGAGTAGTGTGATTCCAAACACAGGGGTCTCACATATGTGAAGGGCTCCAGAATTGTTTTTCTGGATGAAGAAAACTATTTTTTTTGTTTTCTCTCTCCCAGATTAGGGTCTGGAGACTCGGAGGCTTCAAAGAGATTTGGGAGGGATAAGCCTCTACCCCTGTCCCCATTCTGTCCTGAACGAGGCCCTACTTCTGCCTGCTGTGTCTAGGACTTATTGCCATCATGCCCCTGCCTGCTGCAGGAACTGACCACACCTCTGCCTGCTATCTGTACTATGGACTATGTTCATGCCTACTACCAGTACCAATATTTTGGCACTGTTGACAATATTTCTGCCTGCACTGACCCTGGACTGTATATGGACAGTATCCCTGCCTGCTGCCTGTACTGACCATGCACAGTATTCCTGCATGTTGCCTGGACAATTGCATTCACTGTTGGCTGCCTGGACAATTGCGTTCGCTGTTGCTGACCAAGTCCCTGCCTGCTGCCTGGACCAGTGCTATCCTCCTGTGGACAATAGCACTACTAAAACCACAGGCAATCTTTTGTTTACCCTTTGCTCTGAAGAATGTATTTTGGGGTGTAATTCTTGGTATGTGCATGCTATGTGTCCCTAGAACTACTTCAATCTTGGGCTTCTGTATGTGGCCAGGCTGTGTAAATGTCTCACACATGTGGTATTGCCATTCTCAGGAGGAGTGGCAGAATGTATTTTGGAGTATAGTTGCAAGAATGCATATGCCATGTGACATTGTGTTACAATGACAATTTTGTGAAAAAAAATAAATAATTTTGCAAAGAATTGTGGGAACAAATGACAACTTCAAAAAAACTCAGCATGCCTCTTACTAAATACCTTGGACTGTCTAGTTTCCAAAAAGGGTTAATTTAGGGGGTATTTGTACTTTCCTGGCTTGTTAGTGTCTCAAGAAATGAGATAGGCCGTCAGTACATCAGGTGTGATCAATTTTCAGTGATTAGCACCAGACTCTCTAACTTTCACACTGACCAAATAATATCTTAATTAGTTTTTTTTTTTACCAATGTAGCAGTATAAATTGTGGTCAAAATGTATGAAGAAAAATTACTCATTTTCAAAATTTTATAACAGAAACAAAGAAAAATGTGTTTTTTTTTCAAAATGTTCTGTCTTTTTTCATTTATAGCGCAAAAAATAAAAACACAGTAGTGATTAAATACCACCAAAAGAAAGCTCTACTTGTATGAAAAAAGGACAAACAAATCATATGGGTACAGTGTTGCATGGCTGAGTAATTTTAATTTTCAATATTTCTTTATTGAGTTTTAAAGGAAGCATAGGAAACGGTAACATGTAGCAAAATGAACATATTCGACATTCCAGATTCAAGGGTCTTGTATTGCATACAAATTATTCAGACAAATAAGATTCCGCTGGGCTCAGGGAAAGCGTATTGCATCTGGTAAGTGGATGTTTAGGCTCCCAGTGGGGGGTGAAACTGAGCCTTCAGCCCTGAAAAGGGGAATCATCACCTCCCCATTCCCGGCACCCCAATGGGAACATGCTGTGCCCTATGGGAAGGGGAGTAGCAAAGGGTCGCTATAGGGCCGTCAGGCTGTAGTGAAAGAACCAGATATGGTCAAGTTTCCAGAACGTCTTAATTGAACTGAGTAGTCAAAGGTGTGGGGTGGGGGGGGGAAAGGATGGGAAGGTGGGG
>BLSH010431245.1:1484794-1500193 GCA_018402905.1 Glandirana rugosa
TGAAACATAAAGTTGATTATCTCGTTGGTCGTCGTGTTCACTGTGAGGTGAACGAAGATTCATAGTAGGGAATACAAAAATGATTTGAATCCAAAATTACATTATTGTTTCATACCTTCTAGTTCGTAAATTTTACCCTTTAATTGTAGTTTCCAATGAAATTCTATTTGTGAAATTATTTTGGAGCTATATACATGTATTACATTTGTGTTGTATATCTAAAAACAAATCGAAACCTATTACACCTTTTCCAATCTCGAAGACACAGTCAAAAAATAACGACGAACACCCCTCTAGACGAAAATGATAAACACATCCTTTCAGTTTACTCTCCAGTACTTCTCCTTACGTCGTAAAATGTCAACAATGACATCATCTATCTGCTGGCTGCTCTATTAGTTGAAATACAAAGTCCTCTAATCACGCTCCCCCCCACGCCACTGGCCACAATCTTCTGGTGCTTTGGGGGTTAATAAAAGCCAGGGGACCTGCTATAGGTATCCATCAAGAAAGCCAACTATGCCTGCTCTTTCCACCCACCTTCTCAATTATTAGAAGCTGTAGCTTCCATGAATGAAAAGTGATTTGTGAATTAAGGATGGGTGAAATGTTTTAATTCCTTGAAACTAGAGTACAGCTTCTATGAATGGAGGAGGTGCATAGCACATGCCAGACTCATATTAACCCCCAAAGTACTGGAAGGATGTGGAGGTGGAATCAGAGGATAGATGATTTCAATTAAAACTACAGCAAGCAGGACAAGGGACACTTCACTTTGATGCAAAGTGTCCTCCCTCATGCTGACTTTTTAAAAAATATTTTGACATATGCATGCCACATGAACATGCATGCCTGTGTTCCGGGATGACTGAACTCCTGCACATGCAACAGTCAATCAGGATGGCTGAATACTGGCACCTGGAAAAAGCTGGAGAGACATGCCGGAGCTGGCAAGTGACCTCACGGGCATCAGACAGTTGGAGCTAAATAAGTATTGCAGAATTTGGTTTTGCTTTAACAAAGTATATGGGACTCTTAATGCCTGGTATACATGTTAAAGAGGTTCTAAAGGCTGAAGGTTATTTACCTTCATGCATTCTATGCATGAAGGTAAAAACTTTTAGTGTGCAGTTCCCCCTGCAGCACCACCTCCCCAATACTCACCTGAGCCCAATCCTGATTCAGCAATGTACATGAGAGCAAAAGCTCTCCCAGATCACTGCCTCCTCATTGGCTTAGACAAAGCAGAGGTCAATCACAGTCAGTGTGGATGGAGTGGGGGGCAGGACCGAACTGCATTCTGTGTGTCTCATAGATACACAGAGACAGCTCAGGAGTGAACCCACACAAGTGCCCCCAGAGCAAGCAGCTTGCTATGGGAGCACTCAGCAAGGGGGAGGGGCCAGGAGCGCTGGCAAGGGCCTTGAAAAGAGGAGGATCGGACTGCTTTGTGAAAAACCATTGCACAAAGCAGATAAGTATAAAATGTTTGCTATTTTATAAAAAATCCTTTAGTATCACTTTAAGAATCCAATTGATTTATATTGCTCTACTACAGACCATGGAGCAGTTTCTTTTTTCGAATTAGTCCAAACCTGCTTGTATCATATAGAAAAAATCAGACCAGGTGAGATCCTAGTTATGTACCTTTCTCTGAGTAATACAAGGTACACAGTGTACACAGCAGTGTGTGCCCATTCAGAGTATTCAGAATGGCTGGGAGGGCATTTACCAGGAAAACTATAAGCATAGGTGTGCACAGGGGATGTGCCAGGTGTGTCTGGGCACACCCTAACCACTCTGTGAGGTGCCCATTTCCCCTACTGCCCAGGCTTCTCTCCATATTCGGCCCTCCCATTGCAGTGCTGCTGGCTTTCCTCCTCTTGTCTCCTCTCTCCCTGGCTGCTGCGGGGGTGTCGGTTGGTCACCAGCCCCACACTTACCCTATCTATGTCGCAGGCAGTGCTTCCTCCGGGAGGCGGGCGGCATCTGCTCCTCCTAGTGCTTCACAGTGGCTTCCCCTGTGTCTCTGCCATTCTCCTCCTTGGCAGCCAATAGAACCACTTCTCCTCTCGGCCAATCAGGTGATGGGTCTCAGGACCCCCTTCCTGATTGGCCGGGAGGAGATCTGGCTATAATTATGTGCTTCTAGAAAAAAAAACTCCCATTGGAAGCCATGCGTTTAGCTCCCCGCATTTAGATTATGAGGCTGTACGCATGGATTAGTGGGGCGGCACCCCTGCACCCTGCATTATGGGCCACCACTGGCGAGGTTGTAAGTTTGAATCTATGGTGTGGCATGCTTATTTTAAATGGGGATAATTTGTTTCACTAATTATGTTCAGCAAAAGGTATTCATGGGTTGGATGAAGTACATTTTGCTAAACTTAAACCGCGCAGGAAACGCAAGGTAAACCCTGTACCATTGTATTAAATGGAAGTTTGCATCTTTCCATTTCTGTGGGTTGCATGTGAGCAAAATACAATCTGCAGCTTCTCTCTATTTTCTCTTTATTGTTCAAATACTGTAGATACAATGACTAAAAATGGCTGATGTAGCTGCACATTGTAAACATCAATTTCTGATTTCTTGTCCAACAACTTTTTCTGGATGTAAACAGAACAATTACTGATTATGAATATATTGGCTATACTCAATATATAGGTTGCCTGTCATCTAGCAATTGAAGCAAATAATATACATAGCTTTGTTTTTTTCCCTTTACTCTTTCTAATGTACCTTTTTGCTTAAGTTTTACTGGATACAGTATTGTTGCAATTTCTAGTAACAAAGTTGATTGATTATTCACTATAAACATTATGAAATTGTATTGTTTAACCTGAATAATATTGTATTGTGACTAAAATACATGTTTTAGATGTAAAATGAACAAATCTAGTTACATCTGGAAACCTTCATCTTTTTAATCGGCACCTAATTTTGGTGATATACCAGTTGACAAGAGCAAGCCACTTAAGTAAATAGTATACTATAAAATCTGTACTAAAGCACAAGCTAGCCTACACCATTGTTAACTATATATTTTTGTGGAAACCCCACCATGTAAGACTCATCCCATATTTTACATTGCAAAACACTTATGTTATTGACGCTATGTAATCTTTGTATCTCTTTTCCTTTACCTCTTTTGCAAATTATATTATGGCATAACAAAGCGGATTACAAAATAACATTATGCTCAAGCCTTGCTTGAGAGATATTGTTCATTGTAGAGGCAAATGAGTAAATGTTTAGGATGGCTATCCCTTGCAACCATTTTAATGTTTGAAAATTAGAAACAAACCATGAAAGCAACACATGTGAATATATAGAACTTAACAACACTTTATAGAAAATCTATAATTCTAACTATAGATACTGTTTGATTCATTATATAGTAGAAAAGTCACACAGGTTACTAAATATTTGAAAAACATTATTCTTCCCAGATTAGAATTTTTCACATAAATGAAATACATCATTTATTCATTTGTAGCCTAAAGCAGACCTGTGGCAATATGCATACATGCTAAGTAATGTGTAAGTGTAAGTGTAAAACTTAGGCCCACTGCTGCCTCTCACTTTGTTACTTGCTACTCATTTAGAACATAGTAATGTTCCCTGTGACTAGGGAGACAAAATAAATGTTTTCTGCTGTCTGTAGCAGAGTGATATGCTTCTTCCAGGAGGCAACTTTCTAACTATGGACATTTACTTTCCTGGAGTACACTGAATGCTTTTAATTGCTTTTTTTGGTTTACAATTATAATGTTTCTTTACGTTTTGACCTGTCAGAAACTCATTGATGTAGATTTGTTGAAGCCCATTTCTAGGCAAAAATAACCCATTTGAAACTGAAAAAGAAGTAATTTTTTGTAGCCATTCATATCTCCACTTTCAGTGGATTCACACTGAATTGCCCAATATTTGATCTGAGGTTAGCCCCATCCGCGGTTATTATTCAGTTGACTTTTGTTGAAAGAGCCAGGTGGAATTTGTTTTGGTCTAACAGAAACTACATCCATTCAGATGCAATAACTGTTAAGGTATTCAGCAGTCACAGATCCTGCCAAGGAAATACTTAGGCCATTAAACAAGAATGAGAGAAAAGTTTAGATTTATATGTGTATGGCTATCTTTGCGTACTAGGTGAAATACAAATACAAAAACTCTATAGATATTTGACAAATGTTGACAAGGCCTATATACTCACCCTATGGAAATATAATTCTCCTCAGTTTATCTCTCTGTGTCACTAAAATACAGGACATAAAGCAAATGGAAGACCTAACAACTTTTCTTAAAAATACAGAAAAAAATGTATAACCACTTGGACTTCCTCAATATAGTTTGCTAGTACTCCAGCCTACTAAGAATTTAGATCCAAATGCACCTGATGACTCTTACATATTTAACTGCTTGGCAAAATTGTAGCTCCTGATCCACAGTTTGATCCGAATGAAGCTGGGCTTGGCCAGATATGTTGGGCCCTATGATCCCCCCTTCTCTTACCATTACTTTCTCTGCATTCTCTTATCTGTAAACCTTACCACACCCTGACACCCTCGTGCATTACTCTACCTACCATTATTATACACTCCTAATCAATCCACCCACCCCCTGAGCTGAAGCCTATATGGAGTCATACATTATAAATATCCATTTTCATCTAATCTCCCTTTCAACACAGGTTTCAGCCTTTGCTTTTTCCCAAGTCCTGCAAGAACATTGAACTGATCATGTAGACTATACGGGAGCAAATAATTCCCTTTCCTGTCTGTTTGCCCGAATGATGTGTAACTGTTTTCAACTGCATCATGATATTGCTGCATTTGCATTTTGACTTCATTTTGTGTTACCATACTTTTTGCTAATGTTTGTCTTTGCATATTGTGTAAAACTCACCCAAACAACTGTGGAATTGGAAAAAAAATAGCCAACCTATTCTTATCAACACCCGATCACATTTATTCATTAAGTGCTGATATTTTTTTACAAAAGAGTCCACAATCTATGTCACCAGTAATCCAGTACTGCATTCTATGCCTATGTTGACTGGCCCCTGAGTCATGAAGTCATCATGGCACTGCGGTCTTCTGGATTTAGACATCAAAAGAAGCCCACCCTCCACTCTGTAGTAAAGAAGAGAGGAAATGACACACTACTTGATCATGAATTTGAGTAAATAAAATAGACATTTCGACTATCCTTTTTTTTTTTTAGGTAATTTTTTAAAGGGGTATATGTGGTTAGTTTGTGTGGTTCAATTGATTATGATTAATTGATTGTTTGATGTTAACATGGCTTTCTTAGGGTAAGTAAACAGTTTTCTCTTTTAAAAACTCCTATGAACCACCAATGATTTAACTCCAATGCAGGCTTAATATTATTAACAAAATGACAAACAAAAGGCCCTAGAACAGAAAACAGACAGTATTATTTATTATTAATTAAAGTGTACTCATGCTATATAGGTAATACTCTTGTATTACTGTAGCATACATACTATAATATTATGTATATCCATGTTGAATATAGGAATTTTCACACACAGGCAAGCCAACTAAAGCAACGTTTATTTTGAAATATAAGAACACATACTGCACAGAATAAGCTTGTGCTAAATCAGCAAATGTCCTTTAACACAGCATGCCCTGACCTATAAACCACCTGCTTAATTGTCACCAACTTAGTCAGCACAACCTGAATCTGCCATACCAGCTATTTAGAAGTAATTTTCCTTTTTGCCTTGCAGGTTATCTAGCAACTGTAACATATGGACAAAAACACTAACAGCTAATGTTCAATTGTAAAGCACATTAGTAAAATTAAATGACAAGCTTTTTTTTGCAGGTAAATGTGCAATTACTATTTTTTTTTGGAGACTGGAAAGCATTGCATCAGCAATCAATAGATCACTGGTGCCATCCAGACTGTCAGTGTAAGCTGTCTGCCTATACATTGTATGGACAGGTAGTGTCACACTGACAGGAAGAATCAATGAACTACCACAGTAGTCAACAGTGCCATGGTAGTTCATTGAGAACTACAAACCGACAGCCATAAATGATGTCGGTACTTGTAGTTCATTCATTCACAGGACTCTGTGAATGAATGAAGAGGGCATGTGGGCCTTTCAAAAAGTGACAGCTTTCTCCACCTTTTTATTATAGAGGAACCCTTAAAATTATGTTCATGTCCTGGAGAAACCCCTGCTAAATTATTACACCTCTACTTCATGACACATTTGCGTAATCAGTAAGTTGTAAATATATGTAGCACCCCCTAACCTCCAGAGGTGTGGAGCAACCCCCAGAGACAGTGTGGGCTGACATCTCACCTCAGGGTACAGGTTGCTAGGCATGGTGGTTTAAAAAAATGGGTGCCAATCACTTTTATGCTGAACAAAGATGAGATTATCGCACAGAACAACAAACAATTCAGGGGGAGATGGGTAGGGCACAGGACACCCTAAAGGAGAAGACTAGCAGGCTCCTTAGGTAAAAAATAGAAAAATAGACAATAGTACAAAAAAGAACCTTTAAGCTGTAACCAGCAATCTCTACTTTTGTAGCAACAGCTATCTCCTATAGCAACTGAAAAAGAACTCACAAGAAAGTGCAGGAATTCTCTGGATAAGGTTTTTTGATTTTTTCCCAGGCTCTCCACAGTTCCCTGGTCTATGGCAGAGTATCTTCTGGTACTTCAGCTCAGGTCTCCATCCTTTCCTTTATGTCTCCAGGCAACAAGAAGGCTCTCCTTTGCAGAGCCTTGAGCACATGGCTAGGCCTTAGGCATCAGGTCTACACAGCAGAGCAGTTCCTCACACACCAGACCAAGGTCTGGGTGGAAGGACCCTGATCACTTGACCCCCCCCCCCCCCCAAATATTTATACTCTCTACTGGCATGCTCAGCAGCCATGCATCTCCTACTGATTGGCTGAGAGAAAAATGTATATTCATAACTCAGTTTCACTGCAGCTCATCATACTAATACCAAAGGTACCAGTGACACCTACTGCAACAGGGAGGAACTACAGCTATACTGAGCTTAGGAGTAAACTCAAATGATCACAAAGACTATAGATCTGACAGGTTAACTACAACCCAGCAAATCTAAATTTACTGGTAGCCCCTGTTTAACCATTCCAGCCCCGGAAGGATTTACCCCCTTCCTGACCAGAGCACATTTTGCTATTCAGCACTGCATCACTTTAACAATTGCCCTGTCATGCGACGTTGTACCCAAACAAAATTGACGTCCTTCTTTTCCCACAAATAGAGCTTTCTTTTGACAATTTTGAAAAAAAAATTTTTTTTTACTTTTTGCTATAATACATATCCAAATAAATATGTAAAAAAGCTAATTTATTCATCAGTTTTGGCCGATATATATTCTTCTACACATTTGTGGTAAAAAAAATTGCAATCAACGTTTATTGATTGGTTTGCGCAAAAGTTGCCACGTTTACAAACCAAGAATTAATTTATGCCGTTTTTACTATATATATATATATATATATTTTTTTTTTTTTTTTTTTTTACTGGTAATGGCGGTGAGCTGTGATTTTTATCAGGACTGCGACTGTATAAATGTCACTGGCAGGGAAGGGGTTAACCTGTAGGGGCCAATCAAGGGGTTAACTGTGTTCCCTAGGCATGTTCTAACTGTGTGGTGGCTGGGCTGGCAGGGGCATGACAGATCTAACTGATCCCGATCACAGGGGTCAGTAGATCTCTGTCATGCTGCCTGACAGAGTGGGGAACCGCCGTGTTTACATTGGCGGTTTTCCTCTGTTCTGCTGTACCAGGCGATTGAGGGTCATCGGCAGACATCGAGTCCACCCGACCTGCAGCCACGCTCATGAAGCACGGCGAGCATAAGAGCGCGCTGGCGGCGGGGTGTGCCCACCCGCAACTGCGGCTGCACGGATCGCCATTTATTGATGCCGATCTGTGCAGTGGAGCCAACTTGCCGCCGTCTTTCTATGCGAGGTGGTCGGCAAGTGGTTAAGACAATGGTTTTACTATTATAATACATTAAAAGAATAAATAATTTAGAGTTTCTATCATATTTGACAACCACTTCCCTCCTCTATAAGAAAACTTCTTTCAGTATCAATGAAATAAAATAAATAATAATAATAATCACCAGAAAAGAAACAGCAAGGTGAACATTGTAGTGTTCTTTACATTAGTGGTCATTGGTAACTGGTGTAGTGGTCCTATACATTGGTGGCCAAAGCGCAAAGGACCCCTTATATTAATGGTCAGTGGGAGAAGGACATCCTTACATTGTTGACCAGTGGGAGAACTGCACCCCTCCCTCACTCCCTTGTACACAGCTAAAAAGATCATTGATATTAGGAGTTACTGGGAGTTAGAAACTTTTCATTGCTCAAGGAAACCCTATCAACCTCTGAAGCAACCCCAGGCTTCCACAGAACCCTGGTTGAGAAATCTTGTTGTAGTCTGTATTTTCTTTTGTCTTATATAAAAAAGGATACATTACCATCACCATATTTTGTGTACATCACATAAGGTGCAATCATCTATACGTACAAGTTAAATTGTTATCCAGTTGTTACTGTTGCCAGCTGCCTGCAGTAAGACTTTACTTGCTGCTCTTTCCTCTCAGTGAACCATAACTCATGCAATGCTGCAGCAGCCAAAAAGTAGTTTACTGCTGTATAAAATGAAATGTTAATGAAAAAAAAAATAAGGAACATAGTTTCAATGGTGTTATTATTATTATTAATAATACTAATTATTTTTTTCAATCATATTAGAAGCCTGATTAATGTAATCAAACTTGTTTTATTTATTGAATTGGAGACTACTGAGACAGGAATTCATTAACAGAGATCTGTAAGATGTATTAACCAAGTTGAGAAGATAATCATTTTGATCTGAAAAAAATATGCAGTTGTCTAGTAATTCACATTAAACTCAACAGCTGCCATGCAGTATAATTTATACCAAGTGCAACAGTAAAAGTAAAAATCAAATCAAATGTCAGTGCAAACATCTCAAAAATTCTTCCAAATCCATTTACATTCATTCATTTATTTACAGTTTATTCTTTTGACGGAGGTAACCATGTAGATGTATTATGGAAGAATTTTATAGATTGAGTTTTGCCCTGACATTTGATTTGATTTTAACTTGTATTGTACTTGGTATACATTTTACTGCATTGGCACAGTTGGGTATATTATAATTTATTGGTCACATGTGGTTACACATAGAGGGGTTGATTTACTAAAGGGAAAAAGATTGTGCATTTTGCAAAGAGCAATTGTGCAAGCAATTGTGCTGTTTTTCTTATTTTTCTTGCACGCGATTTGGTACTCTTTACAAATTGAAGCATTACCTCATTTACTAAGCTCTGGAGCAACTGCACTTGCAGAGGGCAACTGCACTTTACAAAGTGCACAATCTATTTGCCTTTAGTAAATCAACCCCAGAGTGCACTGGTACTGGGCATTTTTACACTTTTTATTGTGTATGAAGTGTGGGATTTTGTTTTTTCTTTTGTTTTTTTTTGTGTACTCGCACCATAGTAATTGCGCTGAAGGCTTTTTTATTAGATTTTAGTTGTCTACTAATGTTCTATGTCTCATTTGCTTACATTAGAGATGAGTGATATTTTAAAACCTCTTAGCCCTGATTCACAGACATGCAGGCTGTGGTAATTTGGAAAGATTCTAATTGTTGCAATGGAGCTGCTTATTTCTTCCATTGTAATATATGCTCTGTAATGATCTGTTAACCCTTGATTTTCTTGTCTGCAATATGACTCTTACCAGCCAGGATGGTGGACATATAGTTGTTGCAATTGTTTCTGCAGATTCACCTTGGAGAATTTTTTCTTTAAATCATATTGCACTTCATGGCCCTTGAACTATGGCTAGCTAGCTGTAAAGGTAAATAAAGGGGGCTTTTGAATAAGCCAACCCCCTCACTATATCAGAGGTAGACACAAATTAGTTATAGTGTCAGTGTATTGGAAGCTGTTTTAGTGAAAGAATGGGAAAAGCTGACAGACTGCATAGAAATAAATTAGGATCAGTTAGAAAACTGTACTTTAATTCTGATTACTATCTCTTTAGGCAAGAGTCAAGTTTTGAGCAATGTAACTATGCATATACCATACCTAGCTGGAAATCACTTACTTCTGGGTTCCCTGCTGAGCAGATGGCCTGATTGTGAACGCAGGAGGTCAGCTGCTTAGCATGACCTCCATTCAGAGAATGCTTTGTATTCATTCAGAAAATGCAAAGCATTCTCTGAATGGTACCCATGCCAAGGTGCTGACCTCCTGTGTCCAATAAGCAGGAGTGCAGGCACCTGGCGTGGGACCCAGAAGCAAGTGGAGATCACTGAAGTTCAAGCTAGACCAATGTAACTATGTACATTATTGCCATGCCTGGAATTATTCTTAAAAATGTAAAATATATCTTTTTTTGGGCACTTCTTTTAGAACTTCTTAAATGGACACTTAGAAACCCTTTATTTCAACATTTGCTGCATTAGACCCTTGCTTTCCTTGCTTGCTGCTGGGATTCCTGTTGGTTTTTCCACAACTGCATAATTATACCTTGAATATTCATAGCAGGATCTTGCTTTATCACAGTACCTTTTGGACTCTTTGATAAAGTCATACGTTGATGATGAAACGCGTCAACGGCATGGCCTATATCGTCACCACACGCTGTTTGGATCTTTGCTGGTACTCGGAGTCAGCTGCAGCCGTACATCACACAGACCAAGGGAAGCTGGTCTGGTCTGTCTGTGCAGTGCCCGATTGTCTTGGAGGAGGTACCCCAGCAAATGTGAGTGGCTTTTCACTTGTGTTATTTTAAATAAACATGGATAAAGCACTATTTAGTTTCCTTTCCTAATGTTGATGACACCCCCAACACCATCCACAACACAAAGCTAATTGAAAAGTCAGTCACCTGAAGGATTAATCCCAAGGGGAATGTTTGATTGGGCCCAGTAGGTCTGAATGCGAGGTGAGCAGATAGATAGACTGGTGGAGGAGTGTGCATCACTGTGGATTATTATTATTGCTGCACTGAGGATTCTTCTACTTTGTGATGTTTGAGCACTATTAACTCTTTATGGACTTGTTTGCTGATTCATCTGTATATATATGAATTTCTTTGCACAGTGCACTTTTATAATATCTTGCTGATATTGGCATCACTAGTAGTTCATGCGTATAGCTGCACTGAAGTTTTTTTTATTAATTTTGCATTTTTTTTTCAATATTTTTTTTAAGATTACGAATGAAAGATCCAGAGATATTACATAGGACAGAGTGAATTGGATCAACACATAGACAGGACATAACAGGAGCATGATACAGAAAATTATAGGGTTGTTATCAAAAAGGATATATATAGAGGCATGGTAAACCCCTGACCCATATGAAGTACCAGTCACTAGGCCTGCGAGACCGCCCCACCCCCTCGCCACCCCATATGGGAGCAAGCTGTGGCCAGGGCAAGGGGGCGAGCCCGCTACACCCACCAACCGACCCGACACATGTTCCCAGGGGAATGACACGCAAACTCCTGAACATGCTCAAGGAGACCTTTGAATATCAGAAATGAATTAACAATCTAAAAACATTAGAAACGTCCTAATCCAGGCACGGGTGCTATTATTTATGTCCCAATCCTATGAAGGAGGCAGGATCCTGAACCCGGAGCAGGGGTAAAATCCAAAAAAGAACACGGACAAAAGAACAACATCTCCTTAGGAGGGGGGTGGATCAAGACCCCCTGAACTAAGTGCTAAAACAAATCTGGGGGACCTGTGGTCTTCCCGCCCAGGTAGCAAAGAAAACACAGGCCCAATAAGAAAATAGTGGAGAAGGAGAAGAAAAAAGTCAAGAGTTGTGATAGATCAGAGAAGTGAGGTAAATTTGCATTTTTATACAACATTAACTTTCCTTGTACGTGTTTGTTGGCACATTTTGTTTATATATGAATTTATTGCACAATACACTTTATGTAATATATTGTTATATGCACTTTATTGCATTTTTACACAGCGAGCTTAAATATATAAGAGAGAGTTTACAATGGTTGGTATTTTTCAGGTAAACATACACTCTGTGCTACGAGAGGTATCTGGATCATACCCACTGTCCAAAATTGGGATCTCTCTCCCACATTTGTACTAGCACCACTGCATATTGCACATCAGTTTAGATTATTATTGCGCTTCACTACTATAGATTTTATGTTGAATTGAGGAATTTTGTTTGGGGGGGGAGATTATCAGTGTTAAGCAGCAGTATATAATTTAGGTATATCTAGCAGCACAGTTCTATTTACTAATTTTTACCATACCTAGCTGATGCCCCTGTAGGCTGGAAATCACTTGCTTCTGGGTTCTGTGCTGAGCAGATGGCCTGATTGTGAACGCAGGAGGTCAACTGCTCAGCATGGCCTCCAATCAGAGAATGCTTTGTATTCATTCAGAAAATGCAAAGCATTTGAGCACTTGTTTTAGAACTTCTTAAATGTACACATAGAAACCCTCTATTTCAACATTCGTTGCATCAGACCCTTGCTTTACTTGCTTGCTTCTGGGATTCCTGCTGGTTTTTCCACAACTGCATTGTTATACCTTGAATACTCTTAGCAGGTCCCTGCTTTATCCCAGTACCTTTTGGAACATCTGATTCTGATGCACTCAAGAGCCTTTCCATAAGGCCTTTCCTTCCCCCTCCCAATTTGCCCAGGCTTGGGACTTGCATGCAGAATGTAATAACACATGTTTATGGCTGGGTTTAGGCCTATTATGCCTGGTAAAACTGTCCCGTACTGGCCAGTTTTACACTGTTGTACCTCAACCCAACCCTATGATCTTTGTTTCTTGTAAACTTGGGTCTAGTCTTGGTATTTAAAATTGTTCTACTGCTGGACAATTGTACACTGCTGCATCATCTGTGACCTCTTGATTCCAATGAGAGTATGAATGGCCGGAAACTGGCCAGCAGCAGGGCAGTTTTGCATCAGTAACAACAGGGAGAGTTTCAGTAAACTAGTGTTCATTTTCTAACTGACAGTCAAAGTGGTCATATAACCACTTGATAAAAAAGCTTGTGGTGCTCCTAAGACTGCCTTAAAAAGCCTAAAACCAGAAAATGCTGCGTTAATACTAAAAACACATCTAATCTCTAAGGTGAGTGTATCAATAATCGTGTATCAAATACTGAAAAACTGTTGCAGTGTTGAAATAATATTGATAAAACTGTAACATAATTAAATACATTAAATTAAAGTATAACAATTGCATCTTCCTATAATAGTACATCAATATTATTCAGTGATCAAGTGAGGTTGTGAAAAAAGACTATTTCCAAAAAAGGTCCAAACATATATTCCTGAGTCTTCAGATGTCCTTAAAGCGGTTGTCTACCCATCGATTTGATAGTGTCAAAGAAGAGTTAATATTCCCGGCATGGCGGAAATGCTAGCTGTCTCCTTGATTGTGCTCTCAACCAAACTAGTAAACCATCCAATGGGTGGTGTCATAATGGATCACATATGCAGCATCATGGCAGTTGCAGATTAAACAGAGGCTAAGATGTCAGCTTCCTTAGCTGAAAACGATAGGAGAGTATACAACCACTTTAAGATGCATTCCTTATATGAATTCACCTCTGTGCTCCCCCATAAGAAATGTGTTCACCTTAAAAAGTGTGGACTCACACTTAGGTTCAGTCAAAGTACACTTTTCAGTCACTCTGGACTGTGACGTAACGCGTAGGGTAGGGGCACACTGGTCTAACAAGATGCTTTTGAATTATCCAGAGAGGCATGATTTTTGATGCAGTACCGTGGATTTCTATTGTTACATTCTGTACACATTTGGTGTACTGGAGCACCTATTAAATGTGAGTTTTATGCACATATTTTAATAAATGATATATGGTTTTTAAAAACAATATAAACACTATATGGAGCTTTTTTCTTTTCCACATACACCGGATTATAATGAAGGAACACTGACGGAATTGTAAGGAGAAAAGATTAACACCTGCTAGTCCGAAGTGACTAAAAAGCATACGTTGACTGAAATTAAGTGTGAGGTCACACTTTTTAAGGTGAGCTCATTTCTTATGGGGGAGCACAGTGGTGAATTCATATAAGGCATGCATCTTGAGAACATCTGAAGACTCCGGAATATATATTTGGACTTTTTTGGGAAATAGTCTTTTTTCACAACCTCACTAGATCACTGAATAATATTGATGGACTATTGTAAGAAGATGCAATTGTTATAGTTTAATTTAATTTAATTAATTTTGTTACAGTTTTATTAATATTGTTTCAACACTGCAACAGTTTTTCAGTATTTGAAACATGGTTATTGATACACTCACCTTAGATCCCTTTTACATTGGAACCGAGTGTCAGCAGTAAAACTTTTTTAGCAACGCTTTACCGCTGTTATAGCGGCGCTTTGGAGCCACTATTCGGGTGGTAGCGGGACACTTTTAACCCCTAAGAAGGGGTTAAAGGTGCCGGCGCTTGGGGCTTCTGGAGTGGTGTACAGCCGCTTCGGAAGCACTGCCTATTCATTTCAATATGTATTTCAATGTGTATACATGGCTCCCGCACCGTCCCAAAGATGCTGCTTGCAGGAATTTGTTTCTTCTCCTCCAAGTGCGCCACTCCAGTGTGAAAGGACACACTGAGTTCAATGGAGAGGCACTTTACAGGCACTATTTTTAGCTAAATAACACCTGTAAAGCGCCTCAGTATGAAAGGGGTCTTAGAGATTAGTTGTGCTTTTAGTATTAGTGCAGCAGTTTTGGGTTTTAGCATATATGTTGCACATTTATGTTGGGAATCTGTTGATTGCTGCCTGCTCAGGTTAGCATATATATATACCGTATATACTCGCGTATAAGACGAGTTTTTTGACACGGATTTTGTGTCAAAAAACCGAGATTCGTCTTATGCGCGAGTCAACAGCCGGTATGAGCGCGGGGAAACATTCCGAGGGCACCCGCGGCGGCTGAGATGCATTCCAGGCATTCCAGGGATGCCGGGGATGCCGTCACGTCCTCTGACTGCCTGCTGGAGGGCGGAACTTCAGCTCAGTCACACTTGCGACGTGACTGGGCTGAAGGTAAGGGCAGAGGACACAGGCACTTCCTATGAAAGGAATAAGGCTGCCGTGTCCTTATGTAAATGTAAAAGAAAAGAAAACAGTTTGGCAATTCGATTAACTAACCATATTAACCCTTATTGTGTGAACAATAAGGGTTAATATGGTCAGATATTCAAATGACAAAACTGTGTTTTTTTTTCTTTGCATTTGACATATGTGAAGAACACAGCAGCCTTATTCAATACATAGGAAGTAAG
>BLSH010431245.1:1500203-1516390 GCA_018402905.1 Glandirana rugosa
AACCTGAAACCTGAAAAACACGACGTGTAAATACACATATACACAAACTCTAAATACAGTTCTAGAAAACACGTATGTCGTATGTAAAAAAAGAAGTTATATAAACGCGACTAACATGAAATAAATGTAATATATATATATATATATATATACAAAAGATCTTGACATAAATCTCAAACACATATACACATAAATGTGCAGCACAAAAAGTCCAAAGTCCAAACTAAAAATAAGTGCTGAGTACAATCAATATAGAACAAAGTCTGTGTGTAGGCAGAAAAAGGCAGTCACAGATGTCTCAGTAGTGCTCCCTTCACCAAGAAACACCCTGCTTCGCTCACCTCCAAAAGTGGACCCCTGATCTAACAGGTGGTCTCCAGCAAAGGTTCGCTTGCAGGGAAAAAAACCTTAACAATGTTGCTCCGGTCCACACTAAACCTCCCAGGCTTCCACAGTATCTCCAGTGTATTCCCTGATAATAAACAAATAAAACAGATCTAAGTGCTCTCTGATGGCTAAAAACTTGTGCTTTATTCATAAGAAAACTACTTATATTTGATTGAATGGCAAGTGCATAAACACAGATCTCCTAAGCGTCCTGATGAGTCCAGAACCGCAGTGGGTGATGTCAGAGTGCATCCCCCCCCCCATAAGATTGGTATAATGCTGCTGTATGTATGCTAAGTTGATTGTAAAAGAACAAATTAAATTCCACAGCTCCAAAGCCACTCTCAGTGTATGCTGTCACTGAGATGGTCCATTAAAGCTGTTCTGTTTTGTAACATCATGTACAGCTTTGAGGCAACCTCCATGCATGCTATTTAAGTAATTTGTATATTTTCAATTTTGCCCTTGAAGCACATGAAAAGACTCTCTCTCTCTGCTAATCAGTATTTTTTGCATTGAGACATGTCCCTCATGCCAGTACCCAACCTCCAATGGCTTGTTTGACAGTAGTTTGTCTATTAAGCATAAAAAGTCAACAACATTAGATAACAGCATTCATCCTACCCTGTTAACTTCAAAGAGATTTACCTCTAAGTTCAGGTTTGCTTAATTCCAAACAGGATTTGCCAAACCCTTGGTGAATCAAAACCTGCTAATTTTGCCTATTCCTAGCCCTGATTTAAAGTGGAGTTCAGCCTGGGGAAAAAAATTAAAAGTCAGTAGCTACAAATACTGTAGCTGCTGACTTTTAATATATGGGCACTTACCTCTCCAGGGAGCCCACAATGTCGGCACCCCAGCCAATCTTCGGATAGGCTGTCAGGTGCTGCTGCCACCATTGCCACTAAGGGAAACCGGACAGCTCCCTACTGTGCATACGCAAAGCGCACTGCGCTTTATAATTGGCCTGGCAGTGGAGGAAGGAGGAGGGGGGCCGAACTTCCAAGAGATGGCCCCGTGGCCCTGTGTCTGTAAGTGGGGAAGGGGACCTGTCAAAAACAGGTCCCCATTCCCCCCTTCCCCCTGAAAGGTGCCAAATGTGGCACTGGATGGGAGAGGAAGCAAATAAGCAGAAGTTCCACTTTTGGATGGAACTCCAATTTAAAACACTGCAAAATGCAAAGGTTTGCATGTCTTAAAAACGATCTAACTTTGAATGTGTGTGCATCTGTGCCTGATTCAAGAAAGACTGGTGATGACTGACATGATGTAAAATTGTGTACATTGCATGTTCTTCTGCCAATATAGTCTTTTATATATGTTTGGATTCTGCGCTAAAGTTGGAAAAATACGGCTGCTACCTACCTCAGAAATCCCACCGGAGTGGGATCGGTACAGCTAAGTATGGGGAAAGAGAGTTATGGGTGGCGTTGCCTATTGAATACTGTATGTATACTGTATGTACAATATACAAAATAATAATAATAATCTATGTATATTACACATATACAATAGGCAGCGCCACCCATACCTCTCTCTCCCATACTCTTCTGTCAATATAGTTTGCACACCAACATTTTCCCATGAAAACTGAGCTGTGTACACGGGTTTGTATGCTGAAATGCAAGAAAGTGTGCAAAGTCAAGCAATATGGGAGGAGCATGTTTCTGGATGGTCATTGCTAACCCTTTATGCACAAAAAACAAGGCGCGCCAGACCTAAGTGCAGTATGTCAATAAAAATAATGTTTAATGAAAAAGCCAAATGGGTACTCACATAAAAAGATAAAAACTTGCATATAAGTACAGGAAAGTCTAGGAAAGTCACTCCTCCTTGGCAATAGTCAGACTGCATGCAGTTGCCACAAGCATGCAGTTGATGGAAGGTGAACTGCATAAAATGGGACAACTTGGACTCTTTTAAACTGACACCCCTCAGTGTTTCTTACATTACTTGGTGGATGGGAGCCTGGCCAGCTAAAAAATTGTCTTCAACAGAGAACTGCTATAATTTATGGCTCCACAATATCGCATTTCACCTGTAGGTGACATCAAAGGTGAAATGTGTAATGTTTCCTGTCCCATAAAACACAGATGCTGCAGAAGAGGGCATCATTATGTTACTGCACCAAGGATCCTTTAACAATTTAATTTCATATTTCCCTGGAAGTCAACAGAAAGGTAGTTTTGATAATTAGATGGTATGGAGCCACCTTATGTTGGTAGTTGTCATAGCCTCCTTAAAGTAACATTAAACCTTGTTTTTTTTTTTAAATAAAAATAACAAACATGGTATACTTACCTGCTCTGTGCAATGGTTTTGCGAAGAGCAGCCCCAATCTTCCTTTTCTGGGGTCCCCACGCCAGCGATCCAGGCCCCTCCTCTTCCTCTGTGTCTATTGACACAGACCTGGCAACTTGGCCCTGCCCCTAGATCCCTTATCATAGTATTTGATTGACAGAAGTGGGAACCAATGGCTACTGCTTCTATCAATCTGCCCAATGAGAAGGCAAACAGTGGAAAGAGCCGCTGCTCTTGTGCACATGGTTGGATTGGATTACAGATGTGTGCAGAACAGATGTTCAGTTATTCCCGGTTATATTTAAAGTGACACACACAGTTTACAGATGTTTGCAGAACAGTGATATGGGTTCTCCCGGCTTATTTATACTTTTTTGACACAGTTTGAAGATGATTTTAGAACAGTTATATGGCCTCTACCGTTAATTAATACTTTTCAGACCCAGTTTGAACATGATCCACATTCACCTCCATTTTTGCTTTTTTTATGTTTTTATTTTTTAAAAAATATTTAAAGTTATTTCCCTGTCCCCATTTCTTTGTAGCTCACTTGTCCCACCCTTACCCCCATTTCCTTCCTTTTGCAGACCTCTAGGACTTTCCAGGACTATTTTACAGCCATTTTTGTGCCTAAAAGTTCGGGTCCCCATTGATTTCAATTGGGTTCGGGGTCCGGGACAAAGTTCGGGTTCTGTTCGGACCCGAACCCGGACTTTGTCCCGAAGTTCGGCCGAACCAGCAGAACCCGGACTTCTAGAAGTTCGCTCATCTCTACTTGAGACTTTAGAACCATTTTAAGGCTCAGTTTCCAAGGAACATTAATTTTTAGTAACATGTTCTTTAGCGACTGAGATACAGTTGAGGACAGTTTTTTCTGGTGTATGCATATTCATACTTGGATCCTTTTTCCTGGGTTCCGTTATTATTTGTGTTTTAAAAATATTGTTGGGGAAATTCTGGTGCGATTGTTTATATACCCGATGAGTCCCTAGGTAAGAAAATGTCTAGAAAAAAAGCATATGCATGATATCATAAGCAAGCATCACAGTCCCATGTATTAACATTTGTAGGTCTATAAGGTTTTGGTTTTTACTTACTGCAAATCATTAAGCAAATATTTATCTGGTTTGAGATTTTCTTCATCTGAATATCATCATTAATCATTTTTACACTCTCTGCTAGAAAAGTTTGTTGTTTTGGAAACAGATTAAACTGGGAAAAAAACAAAAGGGAAAATGACTGGGTCATTTGTGGTGTTTTCACTGTTTTTTTTATATCTTTAGAAATAGCAGATCTCAAGGCTATTTGAACTCTTGTTTTTGAGCTGTTGTGTATAAATTTCTGAGCTTGGCTCTAGCTAATTTAGGTTTCATCACAGTAAGTAAATAAATATTGTACCACAAGTTTATTGCTAACCTTATGGCAAACTCAAAGGGAAAACCTCAAAAACGTTAAGTATGGAAAACAAAATCAAATTTACTTTTTGCTCTACTTCTATTTTGATAAGATTTCTGATTTTTTTTTTTTAAGTATAATATAATGCATTGAAGATATCTGAAATTACATAATAATAATACATATGAACAGTATAAATGTGGGTATTATTATATTATAACACAGAAAAAGATTAACAGAAATATTTAAAAAATGTTCAAAAGAACCACAAAAAGTAAACAGACTGTATTCCATATTTGTATATCTTTTTTGGTGTCTAATTAAATATTAAAGCTGTTCTACTATTTGTAAGGATTACATTTTTGACTTGCAGAACTAAAATACAGTTTAATTCATCCAGTTTTTACTTTTTTATGTCCTAAAAAGCTCTTTTGCTCCGAATATGGGTAATAAAAAGTTAATATATTCTTAACATACAGTAAAAAAAAAACATTAAACCCATGCTTTACTGACCTCTGTAGTTGCAGATACTGAGTAGTAATTCATCCTTAAAGAACACAACAGTTTCTGTGGTTTCTAACAGGTTACAGCAATAGTTGTTGGTTTACATTAGATAGCTGGCTAAGTCTCTGCCAGAGTAAATAAGGGGAGATGAGCTGAGATTTCAATGCTTGTAAAGTTTTAGGATGGATTTTCCTACAGTGCCTGTAGCTACAGGTAGTCGGTAGAGGCTTATTTATAAAGCTATTTTGCTGCGTGTTAAAAATATGTAAATGCATTAATGTCTAGTTTCAGAATATGTGCACTTTAAGTCGGTCATACACTTTGTAGTCTAATTATCCAATCGTCTTTAACGTAGATTTGCTAACAACTGTGTAGAATAAGCACCTGGCTGACAGGATTTAAATTGAACAGATTCTTTAGTTAGGACTTTGCAGTGTGTAGACTGTGCAATCAGATTGTAAAGTATGTAGCCAGCTTTAGAGCTAAGTATAATTCGATCCATGGAAGTGTTTTCCTTTCACTTTTTCCTCTCTAGAATTTTCTTAACGGAATTTGGGAAAATAAGAGATAATGGGGTTGATTTAATAAAACTGGAGCATGCAAAATCGGCTGCATAGAAACCAATCAGCTTCCAGTTTTTTTTGTCAAAGCTTAATTGAACAAGCTGAAGTTAGAAGCTGATTGGCTACCATGCACAGCTGAACCAGATTTTGCACTCCATAGTGTCATAGCGGTTTTAGTTGCACTTAGAATATGTGTTTTCTTGAAGAATTCGGTTTTTAAATTTACTAGAACTATGCAGCAATATATTAGCATATACAGTATGGAGTTGTTAGAATGAATTGGACTATTAAAGTCCCCATAGACAATTCAAATATTGTCTGATTTAGTAGGAAATTCATTATGTGGGTTCTTCTGCAAGCACCACCCTTCTTGACAAAAGGTGGAAAATGAATGGCTGAACAGTGAGTGCTTCCTATTAGATGACAGGGTCAGCAGCCACAGCTTTTGCAGATGGCTAAATACAATAACCAGCAGGGAAGAGTTGACTGCTTTTCTATCTCTTGCTCAAGGGCTGAATCGCCCAATTCA
The DNA here is from genome assembly GCA_018402905.1 of Glandirana rugosa. NCBI lineage: Eukaryota > Metazoa > Chordata > Amphibia > Anura > Ranidae > Glandirana > Glandirana rugosa. The sequence goes on from BLSH010431245.1 coordinate 1,505,883, forward strand.
AGCCATCTATGGGGCCATTAGAGTGTCCTGATTTAGCTATGTTTACATTAACCTGTTGGGTAAAAAAGCAATCTTATTGGAACAAACTACAAAGTTGTAAAGTACAATACACTACACTGAAAAAGAGAACCTGTATGAAATCAGTGCAATCACATGTATTTTGTAATGTCTCTTCTAACTGGAAAGGGTTCAGAGAAGGGCAACAAAGCTAATTAAGGGATTGGAGGACCTTAGTTATGAGGAAAGATTACAAGCACTGAACTTATTCTCTCTGGAGAAGAGACGCTTGAGAGGGGATATGATTTCAATGTACAAATACTGTACTGGTGACCCCACAATAGGGACAAAACTATTCAGTGCAAGGGAGTACACAAAGACCATTCACTAAAAATAGACCCCTGCGTAGAGGGTTTTTTATGGTAAGAGCAGTGAGGATGTGGAATTCTCTTCCACAAGCAGTGGTTTCTGCAGGGAGTATAGATAATTTCAAAAAACTATTAGATGCACACCTAAGGGACCACAACATTGAGGGATATACAATGTAATACTAACATAAAAATACACACATAGGTTGGACTTGATGGACTTATGTCTTTTTTCAACCTCGCTGACTATGTAACTATGTAACTATGTTACTATGTATTTGTTAGTTCTAAGCACTAAGACTGAAACAATATCTGCAGAGTTTGTATACACTGTTCTAGCTTGATGATTGTGTTCTGTCAGCTGTATCCAATTGTGCCTTCATTACCATTAATCATATTCCTAGACATGTTGTCTCATATAAGCTGTAGGGCATAGTAGATTCACTCTTTAACAATCTTGGTTAAGCTGGAAAGAAACATGTATTCTGGAGTTTCCCTTTTCTTGCTTCATAATCAGCAAAAGGCATGATCACGTCTTTGATTTCCCACTCCTACCAGTCAGCACTTTCAATTACATTCAGGTATTGGAAAGGACTGTTGTAGAAATCCTAAATGATCCACCAAACATATTTTTTTGTATTGTAGATATTTAAATATCACTATTCTTTCTCTTAATTTTAGAACAATATTTCTTTCTCAGCTTACGTGTCATATGGCAAGGATTTATTTTTACGTAATAGCTCACTTTATTTTCACTTTTTATATGTTAACCTTTTCATTCCTAAGCCTTTTTCTGACATTTGTTGCTTACAAGGTAAAATCTGTATTTTTTTTCTAGAAAATTACTTAGAACCCCCAAACATTATATATATATATTTTTTTAGCAGAGAACCTAGAGAATAAAATGGCGATTGTTGCAATATTTTATGTCACGCGGTATTTTGCGCAGCGGTCTTTCAAACGCAATTTGTTTGGAAAAAAGACACTTTCATGAATAAAAAAAAAACAGTAAAGTTAGCCCAATCATTTGTATAATGTTAAAGATGATGTTATGGTAAGTAAATAAATGCCTAACAAGTCATGCTTTGAAATTGCGCACGCTCCTGGAATGGCGACAAACTACGTTACTTAAAAATCTCCATAGGTGACAAATTAAAAATTTCTACAGGTTACCAGTTTAGACTTACAGAGGAGGTCTTGTACTATAATTATTTCTCTTGCTCTAATGATTGTGGTGATATCTCACATGTGTGATTTGAACACGGTTAACAATTACGGGCACGACATACATATATAGATCGCTTCTGCGCATGAGCTCGGAGTGATGGTGTGCTTTCGAATTTTTTTCTGATCTATTTTATTTTTTTATTTTTTTTACACTGTCTCTTTAAAAAAAATTCTGATCACTATTATTGCTGTCAACATCTATGTAAACATCTCTTGTAACAGTAATAGGCAGTGACAGGTACCCTTTATGGAGGGATCCGGGGTCTAAAAGACCCCAGATCCCCCCTTTGTACTTAAAAGCATTCAAATAGCCAAGTTTTGCTATTTTAAATGCTGAAATTTTTTAAAATGTTGGCGCCTTTAAGGCTCCAGTAAACCAAAAGTGATGTCATGACATCGCTTCCGGGTTACTAGAGTCGAGATCCGATCAAAGCCGATTGTGGGTTCATTCGGGTCTTTGGACGTGTTGGCTGGTCGCTCGGGTCTCTCGGTGGGATGGGAGAACCTGGGTGAGCCGCGGAAGATGGTGGGAGGCGTCCCCTCCTGCTCCTTAGGAAAACAGCTGAGCAGCTTTTAGCCTCATCCGTTGTTATCCCAAGAAAGCCAATTGGTTGCTCTAAAAAATGGTACCGGGGTGAAGCGTGCAGCTGCATGCATCACCCTGGTATAACCCCTTCAAGCCGAGGCCGCATATTTGCATACGGTCGGTGTGAAGGGGTTAAAAGATTTAAAGCTAAACCTCTACCATATAGACATGTTCTAAGCTGGCAGTGGGGGATGAGATTTATATGAAAAAAATGACCTGAAAAATTGGGTCTCCTCCTCTGTTAGAATGAATTGTGCTGTGTGGAGGAGCTATGTAAATCTGATGAATAGATGTACCATTTGTAACCATATAAGTAAATGGAAACACATTTTTTTTTTAAATTTCCCTCTCTTATTGGACCCTGACTGATTTCCCTTTTGTCTCTGCCCTGCGATTCTTCTTAAAAACTGCTATTTCTGTGTGACAATGACAGAGCTCTAAAGAGAAAAGTAATTTCTTACAGCAATTTCTGACAGACTGTGGGACAGGGCCTAAACAATGAAGGGGAAGCCGGCAGGGCTGCAGGGCAAAGTCTATTACACATCAGTACAATGATGAAAGGAAAAAGTAAAACAGTGTAATTTCCAGGTCCAGACATCTTCCTCTTTTATATTTTCACCTAACAGGAGCATTCCTTATCCCAGCATAAAAATTGTCAACCGTTGCTTGTCCTCAGTATTGTACATGTATTGTAAATGATTGCACTATAGTAGCCAGTGGAAAGAAAGCCATATAATTGGGAAGTTTCTGACCTATATCCACTCATCAATTGCCTGCTGATTTTCTGATTCACATTTTCAAAGTGAGCAGTATGAAAAGTAGCAACAGCTATAGGTTTGGATGATGATGAAGAGGATCAGGAGCCAGGACTACTGATAAGACTTGAAGAAGGAGAGACTGATTAGGGTGTATCAGGAGTGCACAAACTTTGGAGACTGCATGACTTTGGGTGAGAATGTGGAGGACCAAGGTTTGGAGAAGCAGTGAGAAGCATGGTATCTACTATGATGGGGACCATACAACTGATCTTCATGCTTGTTGTGTCCCATTTACTTATTGTTGAGTTAGGGAAGATAGGAACAATTTTAAGATTATGCTTAAAGTAAACAGCTTAGATTGCATGATGTTTACAATAAATATAGTCAATTAATAATTAATGAACCTTTTATCTATTCATTTAGCCTTGAAACCTCAAAACAGTTAAAATTCAGGGTTATAAATACATTTTATTTAGGTTTTGCTCAATAAATAAGACCCTACAAGACTTTTTTCTTTTTAACTTGGCATTTTCTTTTGATTATACTATATTTTCTGGTATGTTTCCTCATGGAATATTCTTGATGCTCACCAATATCTTTTTTTTAACCTCAGTTCTTTTTCCCTAGCATAAAGTTGAGTCGTATATATTTTGTAACGTTATTGAATTTAGTACTGATCATCATTCTGTCAGCTATGTTCAAGAACTGCCTTACATAGCTGTATGTACAATCATTTCATTTCACCTTGGGCTTTCATTGAAGTGACAGATTGTCAATACACAGCTTTAGTCTACTGGAAATGAAATATTTGCTTTGGAACTGGTAAACGGACACACGCTTTTAGCTTGTAATATATTTTTGGACACATCAGATAAAATGAACGCATTGACTAACTAGTGATAGCACTTGTCACGTAGGATAAAATGTTACTTTTTAAATGTTCCTTCAATGTTCTAAATGGTCCATTCAGAGTGTTTTTTTCATTTAACAATTGTACTAGTCAGAAGTTCTAATTCCCCAGGCTACTATTCATTTTGGTTTTTGTTTGAGTTCCAGTTGATGAGATTTGCTCTCACTTTCTGCTCAGACAGGAAAAGAGATGTCTAAGGTATCTGACAACTTCTTCCTTGTGATCATTGTTGGGGGAGTCAGATGAACCAGCCTAAGTGCCAGGCCTAATGAACATATTGTTGCACAGGGTAGGTTTTGGGACTATCACAGGTAGGGAAATGCACCGAAAAATATAAAGGTGATAAACTGAGCACCCCAAGAACCAGAGGTTAGTCTGGTATACCCCCATTTTACATTATCCCATGACTTGCTGCATTATGTAAACAAAAAATAGGAGCAAGTTGTGGACCAATGGCTAGTATCCCAGTATCACATGAGGATGGTATTGGATGTGGCACATTCTCATGTTGTGTGTGGTCATTTAGGGGTAGAAAAAAGAGAGGATTGAGCAGCAGTTTTTTGTGGTCCAGTGTTTACAAAACCATGGTAAATCTGGCTCTGAGTATCAAAAAATGCACCCCACCCACAGTTTGAAAGTATTCTAGTTCCCTTGGGTATAACTGAGGTTGCTATGGATCTGCCTGCGCCACTGCCAGGGGGCACTATTACAAATTGGAGAGAGGTTGTTAGGGCGTTCTGGTTTTCGGATGGCAGGGCTGGTGGCCAAGTGATGTCCTTAGGGCAGCTCTTGGACAGAAGAAGCAGATCTGGAGGTATAAGGGGTAGAAGACAAGATCAACCCTTATGATCCATGATTCACCTAACCAATTCCATCCACCCATCTTCCCTCCCACTGCTAGCCTAATTGTCACTCTGATCCATCTCCCCCCCCTCAACCTCCTCTCTCTCTCTGTGTACAGCACATGTACTTTCCCTCCCCCCCGTCTGAGTACTACATATCCCCCATGTACCATCATAGAAGTCAGTCCCTCTCCCTTAAAATATGCATGGCCTCAGTCCTCTATCTACCCTTCTTTATCCCCCGCCACTGTGTTCTGCCTGCATTTTTATTTATGATTATCGGCACATTTGTGCTGCACAATCCACATTGCTTGTCCCCATACTTCCGCCCCTCCCCTTACTCCTCCCCCCTGCCTCTTATAAGCTGCAGTCATCCCTGTGGGAGTTGGTCTGAGGAAGGAGCTACGCGGGCTCCAAAACATGTAACCGTCCACCATCAGTGTAGGCGTGCACAGCTCTGTGCACTACAGCCGGAGAAACACCAGGAAATCTCCTCCAGTTCCACACACACCAGCACGCCATTGGACTCTGATGACAGCTGCAGGCCGGCTACATCCACCCTCCATAGGCTTGAGGAACGCGGAAATCTGATACTACAGCACACGCTCGTGTCTTACCATCATCCTGTAATTGTTAACCCCCTGTGTGCCTGCACTGACCACCCTCTGCTGCATTTAGAGGCTTTCTCTGTGTTTTTATCCTTCAGGAACGAACTGCTCCACTCAGATGGAAGAATGTGTATCCACACTATATTAGATCCTATGCATATTTGATCTTCTACAGTGTAAGTGTTTTTAACTGTGTGTGTACCAATAAATCCTTTACATATTACACTTAGAGGTGCCTTGTATTCTACCCCTTATACCATTACAAATTGGTAGTCCTTGCCACTCAGTATCCAGAATCCCTTTTAGAGCCAAGCCCCTTAGGGTTATAGGGGAAATATTTTTTTTCATGTTTTACCCATACCTGGGGAAATATTTACATATCAATTAATTCAATGTATGTCAAAGGTAACCAAAGTGCCATGTTGATTGTTGAACACTACTTACCTACGCACCTCAGTGTGCTATCCCGAAACTAAAGGACTGGTAAAACTGTTATATAGAATCCTGCAAGTTATGGTAAAAAAAGTGGTTGATAAGGATGTAAAATACTGGGACTTCATGCTACCATACTTAATGTTTTCAGCAAAGAATATGCCTCAGTCTTCTGCAGGGTTTTCCTTGTTTGAACTCTTGTTCACAAGATGCCCCTGGGGACTCCTGGATATAGCTTGGAAAACATGGGAGTAAGTAAACACATTTCAGAAAAGTGTAATTGAACATTTTGCTCCAGCACAGGTTAGAATAAAGACAGTCATGCCTATAATTTGGGAACACACAGTATATACAGCAAGCCCAAGAACTGCAGGACAGTGTTTATACCTACCCAGTATACAAAATATTATGTTAATAAAACCCTGCAAGTATTGTGAGACTCTCTCATCTGAAAGGAACCATAACATATCACCAATGAAAGTTACAGGATCTCAGAGTGTCTGCTATTCAGATTCAGGAGGTGAGAGATCTCTTGTATAAAAACTGTAAGGCAATAAGGAATCTATAACCCTTACAGCCTGAGGTCCAATGATGACTTAGGAAAACAAAATGAAATATCCAAATGTGATGCTTATCTGATGTCCCACATGGAGGAGTTGATATAAAGGTTGAGTCCCACCAGGTGCATCACCACCCTCAATCATAGTAAGAGTTGCAATGCCCCTTATCAGACACGGAAACTGAAAATACAGTTTTTGGGACACAAGATGAGCTGTACCAATATGTGGTCCTCCCTTTTGACTTATATGAGGCCTGGCCTAATTCCAAAGGGTGGGGGGTATGTGAGGCACTGGATGGCAGGATTGCGGATAGTGAATGTGTGACACCTAGGTCTGGATCTTGGAGTCTGGAGGCCTTGTAGAGCATCCATCCCTAGGTCCATGTCCCAGTAGCCAGACCTCTTTATATACTGTATAGCCTCAGCTGTCTAAATACCTATTTATGTGTGAGATAGGGTTCTATTCCTCTCTCTCCCTTTCTTTTTTTTCTCTCTCATAGTTTCTCTCTGATGTGAGAACCTGATTCTGGGTGAAAAGACTGACTGCTGACAGAACACTAAAAAGGTATAAGTGCTGCCTGTTTGTTTTGAAGAACTTATTAGGATGCACTTTGCTAGTCAAAAACAGACATGTTTAGTTAAAAGCAGATGTTTTGTGTAATATATTTTGAACTTGCTGTACAAATCCCACCTGCATTGAACTGTGTTTGTTTACTGCCTAGCTGAATAAAAGTGCAGGACAAACCTGCTTGGACTGTTTCTGGGTGTCCCTGTCTCAAGCATTTGTATACATCTTTGTAATATAATATAATACTGACATGCTGCACTACTGCAGAGAAAAACCATGTGTAGATGCATGCCAGTGGGTGAGACAATACTGCATTTGATCTGTCATTCCACTTTTGAGTTTGGACAGAAGCCAAGTAGCAGCTGAAAAGGGCGAGTACTAGGAGAAGACAGATGCCTGTTGTCATCCTGTCGTAATTTCAGCAAAGATTTATGCTGATATACATTTAGCAGGTGTTAGAATCCTTGTTAACGTGTGTAACACCAAAAAATATATGTTAAATGGAGCATGGTTTACGGAAAGAAAACACACATTACATTTTTAAGGGTGCCCTGTTAAATCTCATGTTAATGTACCAGGATTAAATCAATATATTTCACTAATGACCTGTAACATATCCTACGTCTGGGTTCCTGATCAGACGCAGCAGGACCTGGGTATTAATGGCAATGCAACAAACCTGGCCAGTCATAATACAGCTTGTGTTTTACTTAGAAACACATATTTTTAGAGCCTATTAGCTGTTTGACTAAATAACAGAAAGAAAAAACAGAAAGAAGTAGCTTACTATAATGCTGTAGCTAAGACAATGTACCAATGTATCAACGTATCTCAGAAAATGCACATCAATGGTTTTATTTAAAAAAATGGAAAACAATCTCTGTACCACCATACAGAATTACTTTGTAAAAATATTTATGCTATAAATATAATCAAATAAAACTGGATTAAAATATATTAGCCAAAAAAATCATGCTTTCAAGCTGAACTTACATAAAGGAGCTAAATTCACAGTTGAAATATGTAGATAATAAATTTTAATGGTCAAAGAATTTATATTTGTGTCAATTTAGTCCTGCCAAGCACCACAGCCAGATTCTGACCCAACATTTCACTACCTCAAATTAAGCTTTATTGCTTGGTTGTCTTCTTGCCCCAATCTGCTGATTAGAGAAAGAAGGAGAAGCAATGTACAAGCTTTTCCCTCTGATCTATTCACTCTCTACACTTGACAGCATGTTCCCTGACAGCATATGTGCACGCAACACACTTGATTAGTTGCTAGTGTTGTCTTTCCCTCTTTCTGCTCTGCAAGAAATTACAAGAGGGTAATGCCAAATCAAACTCAGGTATTTATATTAGTTTTGCGTAAAGCCTGATTTTAGGCTTTAATCAAATTGGCACAGGGATCAGTACTTACAGTTAATGCAAAGTATCCCTTGTGCTGCTGGCTGCTCTTTTAGTTGAAATTTGTACTCCTCCGCTGCCCTCATTTCACCTCAGTTACAATCTTCTGTTGCTCCTGTCAAAGGAGCAAATTAAAGAAGAAGTATAGCCAAAGCTATTTTGGATATATTTTTCCTTAGGAATCACAGGAGTGCAGTTCAACTGCAGTTAATTCACAGGAGTGCCGTTCATAGGGATCATAGGAGTGCAGTTCATTCTGCAGTTCATTCACAGGAGTGCAGTTCATAGGGATCACAGGCATGCAGTTCATTATGCACTCCTGTGACCCATTTTCAGCTGACAGCGGGACCTTATGGTTGGGATCCGCCCAAATGCCTGGACCAGCAGCTGGCTCAGCCTTTCAGTGAGCTGCTGAGAGCCTGAGCCAGCCACTCCTGCCCCCTCCACAGCTCAGAGCTTCAGTGAGCACTCGAGGGGCAGAGTAGAGGTCTGGTGACTAGCAGTCTACTCACTGAAGGCTGAGAGCCAATTGATCAGTGGTCTTTGAACCGAACAGCAGTCTTTGATCAGTCTTAGAGCTGGTGGGGGACAGGTGCAGGACTGAATTGATGCATCTATCTAGGTGAGTATAAATGTTTTTCTTTTAGCAGCCCATACTTCTCTTTTAAGAATGCTGGCTATGCCCTTCCTTTCCACCCACCTCCTTCATTCATAGAAGCAGCAATACTATAGCTTCCATTAAGGAAAAACTATTCATGAATGGAGGAGGCAAATCTGTCTTTCATATATCTGTCATCCATGCATAGTGTGCTTTTCACTGACTAGGCTTTACAAATACATTTAGTTATCCAAGATGCAATGTTAAAAAAACTGACTCTCTCTGACTCACCTGCTGTCATGGAACCCTGTCGCACTCCACTTGAGTGCTTCCGTTAGCATACAGCCTCCTCCAGTCTGAACATGAGATATCAGATATTACAGTCACATATTCTAACTAAAAACCAGGCAAGACTAGATCAGTTACACAGCTTGAACATGGAATGATTTATTGGTGAGTATACAAGCTTTTTATACACTTGAAAAGTTTGTCAGTCCCCACATACACAATAACCCAAATATTTACCCAAAACATGACACAATGGTTTAGCTAATGAGGTAGGGCTGACTCGTGGCTAATCCCATCACAGAGGGTCTTTAATTAACCACCTGGATGACTCAGATGTCACATTGCAGATCAGCCTTGCCGACTTAAAGCTAACTACAGACAATACACATTATCATAAACATAAACACAGTAAACCTTCAAACAATAGCAGTAGACCCCAGTAGCAGATGGACCGTCTCCTAAATTGAACATAATGGAATCCACATCTAAGCAATACTTAGATTAATCAGGGATTGCAGATGGCATGGCAACAGTCTACACAACTCTTACAATGTTCCATCATTCTGATACAGTGGAATTAATGTATCATAGATTTCTTGAGTGATATTGTTGATAAATATTACTGTCCTATCTGCAGTAATCCAAACCACGTTCTCAGTGTCCATTACTTTCTCGGTCACCCTGTGCCCCTAATAGATACAGGGTGACTTAGACATAAGAGTGGCATGGGAAGCTGAAACAAGTATTTCCCAACTTCTCCAAGGGATTCTGGGTTCTACGTGCCCCCCCCCCTACAAAGTGACTCCCGCGACACCCGCCCTCTTGAGATTTTATGATACCAAGACCACATGACCAAAAGAATCTCCTTAGCCTACAAACTGCTCACCATGCCATCCCCTGATTTGCTCCGCTCTCTTCCTTCATTTAATACTGGGCCCCATTCACAGACAATCCACCTCCAACTAAACAGTGACATTGGGCTCTTACAACCCCCCTCCACCTATCCCACTGCATTACTCACTGGGAATCCTTACAAAAACTGTTCCATAAGTGGTACTACACACCAGATAGGCCGGCAGTGATCTACCCCACCTCTTCACCTTAATGCTAGAGAGGTTGCGACAATACTAGATCTTTGCAACACATCTGGTGGGACTGTCCAATCATTAAAGGCTACTGGTGAAAGGTAGCCAGCTTTATCTCCTTCCCATGTCACTTCTCCATTCCTATGTCTCCATTGGACTTGCAGTGGCAAAAAAATGGAAATAAGTCCATTCTCCCGTCCTAACAGATCATGTGCCTGCTAAATAAGCACTTCCAGATGCCTTGGCAAATGAGAATTCCATCTGGAAGTGCTTAT
>BLSH010431245.1:1541229-1551649 GCA_018402905.1 Glandirana rugosa
GTGTTACTGGAAGGGTTCTTGGCGTAGGTGTCCGTGAGCAAGGAGAGGTCGTACATATTAGTACCCCTTGTTCGTTCTTTCTAGGAGTATCACATAGTGAATTCCATATTTGTAAATAAGTTTGTCGTGGCTAACGCGAATGTAATTTTTGTGAAATTTTGTCGTTCAAAGTAAATCGGTCTATCAGGATGGCGAGCCGGGAGGTTGCGAGGAGAGGAGGTGTAGGTCTCGCAGTGTCGGCAGCCATGTTTGCAAGCGGAGCCCAGCGGCACACCGGTGCGGGACTGCAAAGCAGTGAAGGCTGAACTAGTGTCCCGACCGGTGTGCCACTAGGTTCGGGGCGGTAGGACTATCTGGCTAAATGAAACTTGCTGTTTTAAAGTGTTTTTAATGTAAGCGCAATCGGTGCTGTTTGAATAAATGTTTATACCTTAAGTGATACACTATGAGGATCTTTCTTGCTTGTTCCCCATGATTATACATGCTGGAGAGGAACGAGTGCCTGTGGATGCGGTTCTTGGGAAGGTCATTGTGATGAGCCCACTCTATTCTTGGAAAGATGAGCCTATCTATCTTTGACCTCTGGTGAGCCCCCAATGTGTGCACACGCATGTGGTGACCGATGGTGAAGGATACGCTATCAAAAACAGCATAGCTGCACAATTTAAGGAGTATTTATCCCTGCACTTTATTCAATGTTGCACAATTGATTTTTTTGCACCACCATTTTGGTTTTTGCATTTAAGTGATTGAAGGTGAAGGACTCAGCTTTGAAGCAAGTTGGCTGTTTGATTCAAGGAGGACATACCTTTGCACTTCATTGAGGATTGCACTATTGAGACTTTTTGCACTAGCACTTTGTTTGTATTTTTTGCACTAAATTGTTTTGCACAATATATATTCAGTTTTAGCGCTGCTTTCACTATCACAGATATAGCTGACCTTTGGAGTTTTTTATATATTTATAACAGCTGCTTTATTTCCATTTTTAATCACTTTATATATTTGTTAATAAGGAGCGCAGTGTTACTGTTCTATTCATCCTAGAATTCTATTCACTTTTCCCACTGCCTGGTCACACTGTTTGCCCATTTTGCAATCATCTGAAATAAGCACCCCCAAATCTTTTTCTTCTGTAGTGCTGGCTAGCACTGTACCCCCTATGTTGTACTCTCTCTGGGGATTAATTTTCCCTAGATGCATTATTTTACATTTAGAAATATTGAACTGCAGTCTCCACTGCTTTGACCAATCTTCCGGCAATGCCACATCATGTTCCATGTTACAGACACCTCCAGGGATATCAACCATATCACACACCTTTGTATCATCAGTAGAGTTGAACGAACCCGAACTGTAAAGTTCGGGTCCGTACCAAACTTTTGGGTGTCCGGGATCCGAACCCGGACTTTTCAAAAAAAGTCTGGGTTCAGGTCCGGGGTTCTGGTATTTTATCACACGTGTTGAAAAGCTGCCAAGGGCAGCCAATCAACAAGTGTTTCACTGGTTTCCCCTAGAAGCCATCACAGCCATGCCTACTAATGGCATGGCTGTGATTGGCCAGTGCACCATGTGACCCAGCCTCTATACGGGGCTGGAGCCACCGTGCTGCATGTCATATGCTCTCAGGATAGTTTAGGGAGAGGATGCTGCTGGCTCTGTGAGGGACAGATTGCAGAACATCTCATGCTGCATTACTGAACAATCTGATTGTGGACTAGGGAGAGATACTAGTACTGCTATTTTGAGGGACAGATTGCACACCTCATCCTGCTGCACAGAACGATCTGACTGGACTAGGTAGAGTCTACTGCTTTAAGGGAAAGATTATTCTTCTAAAATCATCATCAAGTCGTACAGGGAAAGGTTCAAGCTGTTGCTTTAAGGGAAAGATTAGTGTTCTAAAATCATCTTCAAAGTGTGTGGGAAAAGCCTGGTTTCAGCCGCACAGAGCCATATTAGTGTTCTAAAATCATCTTCAAAGTGTGTGGGAAAAGCCTGTTTCAGCCACAGAGAGCCATATTAGTGTTCTAAAATCATCTTCACAGTGTGTGGGAAAAGCCTGTTTCAGCCGCAGAGAGCCATATTAGTGTTCTAAAATCATCTTCACAGTGTGGGAAAAGCCTGTTTCAGCCGCAGAGAGCCATATTAGTGTTCTAAAATCATCTTCACAGTGTGTGGGAAAAGCCTGTTTCAGCCACAGAGAGCCATATTAGTGTTATAAAATCATCTTCAAAGTGTATGGGAAAAGCCTATTGTAGGGGCATAGAGCCATATTACTGTTCTTCCAGCCGCATAGAGAGCCATATTAGTGTTCTAAATTTTAGAACACTAATATGGCTCTCTGCGGATGAAACAGGCTTTTCCCACACACTGTGAAGATGATTTTAGAACACTAATATGGCTCTCTGCGGCTGAAACAGGCTTTTCCCCCAGACTGCGAAGATGATTTTAGAACACTAATATGGCTCTCTGCGGTTGAAACAGGCTTTTCCCACAGACTTTGAAGATGATTTTAGAACACTAATATGGTCTCTGCGGCTGAAACAGTCTTTTCCCACACACTGTGAAGATGATTTTAGAACACTAATATGGCTCTCTGCGACTGAAACAGGCTTTTCCCACACACTGTGAAGATGATTTTAGAACACTAATATGGCTCTCTGCGGCTGAAACAGGCTTTTCGCACACACTTTGAAGATGATTTTAGAACACTAATATGGCTCTCTGCGGCTGAAACAGGCTTTTCCCACACACTGTGAAGATGATTTTAGAACACTAATATGGCTCACTGGGGCTGAAAGAGGCTTTTCCCACACACTGTGAAGATGATTTTAGAACACTAATATGGCTCTCTACGGCTGAAACAGGCTTTTTCCACACACTGTGAAGATGATTTTAGAACACTAATATGGCTCTATGCAGCTGAAACTGGCTTTTATCACACACTTTGAAGATGATTTTAGAACACTAATATGGCTCTCTGCGGCTGAAACAGGCTTTTCCCACACACTGTGAAGATGATTTTAGAACAATAATCTTTCCCTTAAAGCAACAGCTGGAGGCTTTCCCTGTACAACTTGGAGATGATTTTGAATCTAAAATCATCTCCTAGTTCTATAGGGAGAGGTTCCTGCTGTTGCTTAAAGGGACAGATTATTGTTTCTTGCACAAAATAAAAAAGTGCATCTACATTGCTGTTTTAAAAAAAAACAAAAAAATTCCAAAAATAAAAAAAAAACAGTGTTGGCTACCTCCTCCTCCTCCACCGCCACTTTCACCGCCTCCTCAACCTCCAACTCCACATCCATAACCATTTTCGATTTTTTTATGTGATTTTAGCTTAAAAATTATTTTAAGTTATTTCCCTATCCCCATTTCTTTGTAGGGCACTTGTCCGACCCTTACGCCCATTTTCATTCCTTTTGCAGACCTCTAGGACTTTCCAGGACTTTGTTACAGCCATTTTTGTGCCTAAAAGTTCGGGTCCCCAATGATTTCAATGGGGTTCGGGGTCCGGGTCAAGTCCGGACCCGAACCCGGACTTTGTCCCGAAGTTCGGCCAAACCTACAGAACCCGAACTTCCAGAGGTTCGATCAACTCTAATCATCAGCAAAAAGACATACCTTCCCAACAAACCTTTATTTATATCACTTACATATAGATTAAATAGAACAAGACCCAGTACAGAGCCTTGTGGTACACCACCAGTGACTGGTCTCTGTTCTGAGTGAACCCCATTTACAGCCAAACTCTGGTATCTATCCTTAAGAGTCCTTTCACACTGAGGCAGTTTTCAGGCATTTTAGCGCTAGAAATAGTGCCTGTAAAGAGCTCCCATGCCGCCAGAGTGTGAAAGCCTGAGTGCTTTCACACTGGTTTGGTGTGCTTGCGGGACATTAGGAAAAGCTCTTTGCAATAAATGGGCAGCGCTTCCGAAGCTCCTGAAAAGTGCTACAGAAGCTCCACAAGCTAGCGGCTGAAAAGTGAAGTATAAACAGTGGTAAGACACCGCTTAAAATGAACGGTGCTTTACCTCTAACGCGGCCGTAGCCACAGTGTGAAAGGGCTCTTAGCCAACTGCATATCCACTGAACCACCTAAGGGTTAAGTCCTAGCTTGTATAACTTTTGTATTAGATCATTATGTGCAACTATATCAAATGCCTTCCTGAATAGAGTTGAGCGAACACCTGGATGTCCGAACAAACTTTGGGAAAAATTCCGGGTTCGGCACCGAACGTTGCCCGAACTTTATCCCAGACCCTGAACCCCATTGAAGTTAATGGGGACCCAAACTTTTAGGCACAAAAATGGCTGTAACAAAGTCTTGGCAAATGCTAGAGATCTGCAAAAGGAAGTAAAATGGGGGTAAGAGTAGAGCAAGTGCCCTACAAAAAAATGGGGATAGGGAAAATAAATTAAAATCAAATTTAAAAAAATGGGAAGGGGGGTGGATGTGGAGTAGGAGCCTAGAGGTTGATTAGGCCGTGACTGTGGCAGTGTAGGTGGAAGTGGTGGTGGTCGAGGAGTAGGAGGAGGTAGCCAACACTGTTTTTTTTTGTTTGTTTATAATTGGGGTAGCCCCCAAAATATTGAGGCCTATTCAAAAAAACAAGTATACGAATGGCTGTGTGAGTCCCAAATGTTTATTCTGCACAAGGTACAGACAAGTCTTGTGGGATCCATGCCTAGTTCATTTTAATAAAGGTTAGCTTGTCCACGTTGGCTTTGGACAGGCGGCTGCGCTTGTCTGTGATAACGCCCCCTGCCGTGCTAAAACACGTTCAGACAATACACTGGCTGCAGGGCAGGCCAGCACCTCCAAGGCATAAAGGGCAAGCTCAGGCCATGTGGCCAATTTGGAGACCCAGAAGTTGAATGGGGCAGACCCATCAGTCAGTACATGTAGGCGTGTGCATACATACTCTTGCACCATGTTGCTGAAATGCTGCCTCCTGCTAAGACGTTGTCTATCGGCTGGTGGTGCTGTTTGTTGTGGCGGGCTGCTGACAAAGCTTTGCCATGCTAACCCTGCCTTCTGAGGTGCTGGCGGTGGCACAGCTG
Organism: Glandirana rugosa; assembly: GCA_018402905.1. Lineage (NCBI taxonomy): Eukaryota > Metazoa > Chordata > Amphibia > Anura > Ranidae > Glandirana > Glandirana rugosa. The sequence continues at coordinate 1,546,297 of BLSH010431245.1, forward strand.
CATTGGTGGCCTCTTCCTCCTCCTCCTCTGCCTTCACTTGTGCTTCCACTGAGCCCCCGGTGTCATTTGGGAATGCCCTCAGCAGCGCCTCTACCAGTGTGCGCTTGTAGTCGCGCATCTTCCTCTCACGCTCCAGTGAGGGAATTAAGGACGGCACGTTGTCCTTGTAACGGGGATCCAACAGGGTGGCCACCCAGTAATCAGAAGAAGTTACAATGTGGGCAACTCAGCTGTCATTGCGCAGGCACTGCAGCATGTAGTCGGCCATGTGTGCCAGGCTGCCCAGAGGCAAAGACAAGCTGTCCTCTGTGGGAGTGTTAGGAAGAGAATCTGTGGCTAAAGCGGACTTTCTGCACCTATGCAGGCATGTCTTGGATCTGCTAACCAGTGCAGGGGTCAGTAAGGGTTAACAGTTGTGCAGGGTGATTTCATTGATTGGAGCCCAGCTGCCTTATTTAAACACCTCAGCAGCACACAGACTCTGCTGTCTAATCTACAGCATGTGGTGTGTGTTCCTGATCTGTCTGTACTTTGATTACCTGTTCCTACGACCCGGCCTGCCTGACTTTGCACCGACCCCTGGACTGCCTACGACCACCCTCCTGCCTAGCCCTCCTGTACTTCTGCTGCCCGCCTGTTGACGACCCTGCCTGAACCCAACCATCCATCTGCCTGCTCCTTCTGTACTGCACCGCCAGCCAGCTTCACGACCCGGCCTGTACGACCACGCTCTTACACCTAAGAACCTACTGACAGGAAAGCGGTCCAACGCTTCGTGGGCTTTGCTAACTTTTACCGGAAGTTCATTAGAGGATTCTCTGCTGTCATTGCCCCTATTACCCAGCTCACGAAGCAGAACACACGCTTCCATTGGACTCCTGAAGCGCAGGCAGCTTTTCAACGACTAAAGCAACTCTTCACCACGGCTCCGGTCCTCAAACATCCGGATCCTACCCTTCCTTACACTCTGGAAGCAAATGCTTCCGAAACGGCAGTGGGAGCAGTACTGTCCCAGAGGCAGGGGCCCAAGGTGACTCTTCACCCCATCGCCTTCTTCTCGCAGAAACTAATCCCACCAGAGAGAAACTATGACGTGGGAGATAGAGAGTTGCTGGCTATCAAGTCCGCCCTGCAAGAATAGCGGTATTTGCTGGAGGGAGCTTCTCACAAAGTTCTGGTGTACACGGATCACAAAAATCTGGAGTACTTACGAACCGACAAGAGACTGAGACCCCGACCGGCCCACTGGGCCCTCTTCTTTTCTCGGTTCCAGCTGCACATTACGTACAGGTCTGGCTCGAAAAATGTGAAACCCGACGCCCTCTCCAGGATGTTTCATACCACAGGGGAGACTCCCCCACCGGACACGATCCTCCCGTCCCAGAGTTTCCTATTAACTCAGGAGTACCTCCTCTCACAAATCAGACGGTCCCTGGCCAGGTCCTCTGTCTCTCAAGATTCCAGGCTGACCCAGCATGACGGGTTGTGGGGGTTTGGGTTGAGAGTCTACGTCCCCGAAAAGCAACGCCTGGCAGTGCTTGAGTTATGCCATGATCTCAAACTGGCAGGACACTTTGGGGGTCGTAAAACAGCGGAGCTAGTGGCACGCTCTTTCTGGTGGCCCCAGGCCGACAAGGACTGCAAGGAATATGTTAAGGCCTGTCCTACCTGTGCCCGCAACAAGGTCGATCGGACCAAAGCCTGGGGGTTGCTAAACCCATTACCTGTTCCGGAGCGGCCTTGGTCACATATATCTATGGATTTTATAGTCGAGCTGCCCCCATCTGCAGGATGTACTACCATCTTTGTGGTCGTGAACCGCCTCACCAAAATGGCCCATTTCATCCCCATGAAGGGCACCCTGACGGCCAACCAAACGGCAGAGATTTTTATTAAAGAAATATTTCGCCTCCACGGACTACCAGCTAATATTGTATCCGATCGGGGGGTACAATTTACTTCTCAGGTCTGGAAGGCCCTATGCTCCCTGCTGGGAATCGAGCTGGCGTTCTCCTCCGCTTACCACCCCCAGACTAATGGCCAGACGGAGAGAACGAACCAGACGTTAGAGCAGTACCTCCGATGCTACTCCTCGTTCTCTCAGGATGACTGGGTCTCGCTGCTGCCGGTAGCCGAGTTTGCCTACAACAACGCAGTCCACTCTGCCACCAATCAGTCACCATTCTGGGCGAACCTCGGCTACCAGTCCTCCTTCCTGCCCGACCTGGCTCCGGAGAGCTCGGTGCCTGTTGTCCAGGACATGGCTGCTTTCTTGGTGGAGAACAACAGGCTCCTGCGGGAGACATTATTCCGGTCACAGGAATACAACAAACGGATGTTCGACAGAGGAAGGAGAGGGGAACTGGACCTGCAACCTGGCGACCAAGCTTGGCTCGCAACTAAGAACTTAAAATTGGCCTGCCCCTCAAAGAAGCTTGGACCAAAGTTCATTGGACCTTTCCAAGTCAAGAGGAGAATCAATAGGGTAACGTATGAGCTGAACCTCCCCCCTTCTCTTCGGGTGCACCCGGTATTTCATGTGTCCCTGTTGAAACCGGTAACCAAGGATTACTACCCGGGGAGGAGATCGGCTTCACCTGAGCCCGTTATAGTGGACGGTGAGGAAGAATATATTGTCGAGGCAATCCTCGACTGCAGAGTGAGAGGGGGTGGGACACAATTCTTGATCAAGTGGAAGGGGTATGGACCTGAAGAGAACTCATGGGAGCCCGAAGAACACATCCATGCCAAAGAGTTGATTCGGCTATTCTGGAGGACTCACCCAGATCTAAAGGCCCGACTGGGCACCCGGAGGCTGCCCCTTGGGTGGGGCAATGTTAGGAAGAGAATCTGTGGCTAAAGCGGACTTTCTGCACCTATGCAGGCATGTCTTGGATCTGCTAACCAGCGCAGGGGTCACTAAGGGTTAACAGTTGTGCAGGGTGATTTCACTGATTGGAGCCCAGCTGCCTTATTTAACCACTTAAGGACCGGAAAGACTCTGCTGTCTGATCTACAGCGTGTGGTGTGTGTTCCTGATCTGCCTGTACTTTGATTACCTGTTCCTACGACCCGGCCTGCCTGACTTTGCTGATTTCCGCCTGCACGACCCCTGGACTGCCTACGACCACCCTCCTGCCTAGCCCTCCTGTACTTCTGCTGCCCGCCTGTTGACGACCCTGCCTGAACCCGACCATCCATATGCCTGCTCCTTCTGTACTGCACCACCAGCCAGCTTCACGACCCGGCCTGTACGACCACGCTTCTTGTGCACGAGTGCACCTACGGACTTCCTATCAACACCAGTGACCCAGTCCGACCCTCGTGCCATCCTGGACTCCCGAGCCACCTGTCTACTCTACCAGGGGTTCCCGAGTCAGGGTCGTAAGGGAGGTTACCCACTGCATAAGTCAGACTCATCCACCAGGTACGTGACAGGGAGGTATATCATCTGTGTCCTCTGTATCCCCCCAGCCACGCTTCAGTGATGGCCACGAGCTGTGTTGGGTGCCACCCTGCTGCGATTCCTCCTCCTCCTCCTCATCTTCCTCATCCTCCTCGTCCTCCAGAACTTTGCCCTGGCTTGAATATTTTTGACCTGGCCTATGCTGGTGCAGGAACCCACCCACCGAGCCACTTGCGAATGACTGGCCTGATAACCGTGGAAATGACCCCTCTTCCTCCTCCTCATCCTCCTGTGCCACATCCTCTTCCATCATGGCCCGAAGTGTTTTTTCAAGGAGACATAGAAGTGGGATAGTAACGCTGAGAACAGCGTCATCGGCACTGGCCATGTTGGTGGAGTACTCAAAACACCGCAATACGCTACACAGGTCTCGCATGGAGGCCCACTCGTTGGTGGTGGTGAAGTGGTGATGTTCCGCAGAGTGACTGACCAGTGCGTGCTGCAGCTGAAACTCCACTATTGCCTGCTGCTGCTCGCACAGTCTCTCCAGCATGTGCAGGGTGGAGTTCCACCTTGTGGGCATGTCGCATATGAGGCGGTGAGCGGGAAGGCCGAAGTTCCGCTGCAGCGCAGACAGGTGAGCAATAGCAGGGTGAGAACGCCGAAAGTGCGCACAGACGGCCCGCACTTTATGCAGCAGCTCTGACATATCCGGGTAGTTTTTTAGAAAATTCTGTACCACCAAATTCAGCACATGTGCCAGGCAAGGGATGTGCGTCAAACCGGCTCCGCCCAGAGCCGCTACAAGATTTCGGCCACCAGGCCGGGCTTGAGGCTCAGTGGCAACAACCACTCAGTGGTCTTTTGTTCAATGCCCGTCCACAGCTCCTGCGCAGTGTGGGGTTTATCCCCCAAACATATCAGTTTTAAAACAGCCTGCTGTCATTTTCCCCTGGATGTGCTGATGTTGGTGATGAAGGTGTTACGCTGAGCGGATGAGTAGGTGGTCGAGGAGGAGGAAGCGCAGTAGGAGCAGGAGGCAACAGGAGGCAAAGAGAAAAGCCCTGCAATCCTCGGTGGTGGAAGGACATGCGCCAAATTGCTAGCCGGCTCAGGCCCACCCGCCACTACATTTGCCCAGTGTGCAGTTAGCGAGATATAGCGTCCCTGCCCGTGCTTACTGGTCCATGTATCAGTAGTTATGTGGACCTTGCCACAGATGGCGTTGCGCAGTGCACACTTGATCTTGTCCCTGACTTGTTTGTGCAGGGAAGGTATGGCTCGCCTGGAAAAGTAGTGGCGGCTGGGAACCATGTACTGTGGGACAGCCACCGCCATCAGGTTTTTGAAACTGTCCGTGTCCACCAGACGGAATGACAGCATTTCAAAGGCCAGGAATTTTGAAATGCTGGCATTCAGGGCCAGGGATCATGAGTGGGGAGGGGGGTACTTCCTCTTTCTCTCCAGTGTTTGGGAGATGGACAGCTGTAAGCTTCCATGGGACCATGTGGAAATGCTTGGGGATGGTGGCGGACATGGTGGCGTTGCTGTCATATCGTCTGTTTGCTGGGTGGCAGGTGACACTGTCACTGTAGAGGTGGAGGAAGAGGCCGAGGCAGCAGCAGAACAGGAAGCAGGAGGAGGCCGAGACCTTTCTTGGATTTTGAGGTAATTATTCCAATGCAGCTTGTGCCTTGAATTTAGATGCCTGGTCATGGGGGTTGTGCTCAGGTTGAGAACATTTATGCCCCGGCTCAGGCTCATCATTGCACAGCTTGCAAACCACTCGTGTCTTGTCGTCAGCACATTGTCTGAAGAACTGGCACGCGGGGGAACGCCTTTGAGCTGCCTTTGGTGTGCTAGGTCCCTGGGTGCGGTGGGTAGTAGCGGGCCTACTGTCTAGGGGACGCTCGCTCTGCTTTTGCAACCTGCTTCCTCTTTTGCTGT
>BLSH010431245.1:1579685-1604201 GCA_018402905.1 Glandirana rugosa
AAGTTTAGTTTCGAGACACTGTGTAGCTCTCTACGGGCGACACGTACTCGGTCTGTGACCACTCGCCGGCGGGACCCGTAAAGTCTACGTTCGAGACACTGTATGTCCGTCTCCCCTCCTGAGACTGTCTCCGTGTGGTCCTACTACAGTAACCACGTTAACGTTAAGTCGTCAAAAGGCGTGGCTTCGTCTTAGCAAAGTTCCGTATTAGCGCTACGTAGATAATTGGTGAACGGCTGGCGGCTAGCCGTAAACTGCCGCCGTTTCACCAAGCAAGGTCGTTTTGCGGCAGTATGCTGCCGCCGACGCCCTTGCTCAAATCGCGCGCTCACTAAACTCGTTCCCGCAGCCGCCGTCGTATGACGGCGTTTTGCTGGAACGAACCACTTTGCCGCCGTCAAATGCCGATCGGCGGTCGGCAAGTGGTTAATAGATGCATCGCGATTATGCCTTGAAACGATTCTGCTTCGGTGCGGAAAACTGCTGAATTGCAATTGCACCAATGACATCATCCTGGTGTGCCTCTGTCAGAGTCCTCCCCTCTGCCTGTATGTCACAGAGCTTGCATCTGAAATGCCCAGGGCGGCCGCTCACCAGTGTCTGGCTCATGCACAGCGGGCATCTCTCGATGTGTCACAGAGCTTTGATTTGAATATCCCGGTGCAGCCATCCTCCTCCTCATCCAGCTGCTGTTGTAACAAAGTCCCGCCTCCTAGACCATCACCTGTGATAGACGGCACACTGATCCAATGCCGGGAAATGGAATCAGTGTGTCGTTTATCACATGAGTCGGTCTAGGAGGCGGAGCTTTGTTACAGTGACCGCTGGAGGAGGAGGAGGGAGGGAAGGACAGCCATGCTGGGATATTCAAATCAAAGCTCTGTGACACAGCGAGAGATGCCCGCTGTGTATGATCCAGGCACTGACAAGTCTACAATTGATGGGCACAGTGGGGTTCTAATTGATGGGCACGGGGGGTTGCAATTGATGGGCACAATGGGGTTGAAATTGATGGTCACAGTTGGGCTGCAATTGAAGGGCACAGTGGGGTTGCAATTGATGGGCACAGTAAGGTTGCCATTGATAGGCACAGTGAGGCTGCATTGATGGGCACAGTGAGGTTGTAATTGATTTTTGTGCGTGTTTGTAAAATTAAAGTGGGCCGGTCTGGATGAAGTCCAGGGCCAAATTTTTGTCCCAGTCCAGCCCTGGATGTCACTCTTAAAAAGAACTGGGTTCACAGTAGTCTGCTACAGGTGCTTTTATGCATAGCATGATCATAAGCCCATGAGCTAATTTTTCCATTCCCGGGATTAGTGCTGGGTCATGGCTGCTACATACAGCTGGTGGTCTCATTGTCAAAGCTGCTGGCGCCAGCAGAAACAAGAGACCAGCTGCCATCTTAAAATAGCACAACTAGGGAGGCTATGAGATAAATAGCCATATCCACTTGCCATTTTACTATGGCACTGAGGGCTCAAGTGATTAAAAGATTTGTGCATTTTTAATGTTGCCCTTTAAGCCTTATTAAAAAAAAAACCTTTCCCTAGTCAACAGTATATTTGAAAAAAAAAGGCTCCCACAGACTTTAATGGTGTTTGGTTGGGGGGTTGCAAACTTCCAGCTGGATTCATCAAATGCCCAATGCTCTCTGCATTATTTTTTTGTGGCTTCAGTGCATCGTGGCTCTACCACCTCAGGAGATGGGTCCATAACACTATGCACTCAGAGGATGTACTTAGTCTTCTGGGTTGAATGACACTGGGCACCAATGAACCAAGAAAACTGAATATATCTAGTGGTGGAGAGAAATGACATTAGGTACAGCACCAAAAGGAAGGCAGGCATTGCCACCAGGCATTTGTTTTAAACCATTGCTGGTTTACTATTTTTACAAAAAATGTCCCACAGTTGGATTTTAAGTATAAAAAGAAATCCACACAAGAATGAATTATAAAAAGCATATCAATATGTTCCTATTATGTGTTTAATGACCTTACTAATGTATATGCATGTAGTTTAGCATTTGTATTGAGGTTGACAATGGTGATTTAAATGGAAACACAAAAAAATATTATTTTGCTGAGATAAAATACACCATTGCCCTGGAGCTAAAACAGAAAATGACATAGTCATGCAATTGAATTGTGTTCCAAGACAAGACAAACAACTACAATTTTACAGAGACTAATTGAAAAAATTAAAAGCTATTCATAGAAGACAATAAATGTTTCATGATCTTGACTCCAACAATGATCTCACAGAGACCGTAAATATACAGTGTAGCAAATAAGCTATTTGGCCTTTACAGAATATGTCACTCATTATTTTACAAAACAAATGTGTATTTGTTGGATGTAACTGGAAAAAACACAGGAACCATAAATCCATGTCCCACAATATCTACTAAAATCTGCTTCTTAATGGATACATGCTCTACATGTAAAAAAAATAGTTACTTTTTAAAGGAAATAGCATATACTGAGAAGACTGAGACCTAATTTATTAGTTTAGCTAAAGGCATTCTGTGGTAGTCAGTGAAGAATGACTTATAATTCTTCCTCTGTTGGATAAAATGTGAGAGTACTCCCCACATAGTCACCAGTTGAAATGTGCAAAGATTCTGCCAGAGGCAGAAAGCTGTTCCTTGTACCATTACTGTAACACATTTCATTCTCTTGCTCACAAACACTATACTCTCGTCCCCAGAATACTCACAACAGATCATTTGATCAAAAAAAATAATTTTTTTTGATCCAGTTAATTAAATATACCACACATTTATTTTGTGATAAATGTATGTGCTCCCACAGATTGTTATCTTAGAAAAGGCACCAGTCTAGAGGACTTGATTATTGCCAAGCCTACATCCTTTGTTTTCAATAAAAAAACACAGCCCTACTATGTATCTACAGTATCATTTGGTATTACTGTAGCTTATGCAGTATGATGCAACAATGTTTGATGGGCAAATCTTACCCAGATCTATTAAAGATGTCTGATATAGCAATACATACATACTCAGGCTTGTTAATGATGTTGCTTCAGTAGCTACACTATGTCATAGGCCAAAAGTGGTAGTAAATAGTGGTTTAATTACTCTTTTCCTGTGTTAATTAGTGCCATCCTCTTATCAATAAAGGAATAAAGTGAACCATAATAGGCCCCCTTCTAGCTCCTCCTTCTCCATCCTGCTTATACTTATGCTTATACTGTGCTCCCCTGTTGCTTTGTTCACTTGCTGGAGCCAAATGGGAAAGCCCCGTTGGTCATGTTGGCATTTACATAAGGCTAAGGCTAAAACATCTCACTCATGTTCATGTGACAGTGTTTGGATCTCAGATACCCTGTGCTGCTTTAGGTTATGCTCTCCCTTACCTGGAATACTGAGTATTTTATATGATTCTCTCAGCAAGGGATGGTCAAGTTTCAGCAGTTCACTACTAGCTCACTACTAACTGTAGTTTAATTTACATTTTTTATAGATCAGTGTACATTTTCAAAAGCCTAACTGCTAATATTAGATTTTGACCAACCTATGCAGGATGAGAAAGTGCACGTGTTTCCATAACATAATTACCAAACCATAAAGTATAGAAATTATTTTATTTCCCCATTACTGGACTAGAGTCGTAACAAGCCAATCTAAATTCTTAGAGATTGTGTATATTTAAATTAATATGTTTGACTTTTTTATTTACTGTACATGTTTCAGTAGTTACAATGCATTTTTGTTGGTTTAATGGCCTTATTCCATTGACAAACAAATACTTGTTTTAGGAAGTATTTTTAAAATCATTTTTAGTTGGTGACGTGGTGATACAAAAATGTAAAATATTTAAGGCTGCTACTACCACTAAATGTGTTCCCACATCTTCAATAGAATAAATAATAGATATGTGGTAGCGCTGCCCAAATGAATGCAATATTATATTAAATGTGACCATAACAATAAATAACTAAAATAAAACACATTTGATAGCATAATGGATAAAGTGCTAGTGCAAGCAATAAACCAGTGAAAATAATTTGTTTAGATTGTCCAAAAATGTAAAAAGAAAATCCACTTGAAGTTGTGTTCAAATAGTGGTTCTCCTTAAAGATTGTGCAAAACAAACAAAAGTCTCTATTCAATAAGGTGCTTCGTAAATACAACACACAGTGTTCCACTGCTGTTCCACAGACTGTGCTCCATTCACCAGGTGAAGTGCATGCTCACCTTCATTTCAGACCCACAGAGGGTCAATAATGCATAGAGGGAGATCATTCTCACAGATCAGATAATGAAGCTCAGGTTCCTTTAAGAGTGATCTGGTTTCTTCTTCTGGTGTGGCTCCACACAGCTCACAAGCAGCTCATAGGCACCATATAAAGAGAAAAAAAGCCTCCATTAGTGCAGTACTCGGGTTAATCAACTTAACAAACCGCATAAAACGTATCTTCATAAAGTGCACTCACATTTATTACAGAAGTCCTTGTGCTGCACTAATCACTTCAGTGATTAAACAAACATAGTATCTTGGTTTCTATGATAGGAAAGACCGACACCAGTTAGTTTGTGACGATGGAATGACACACTACACCCCGTGCTCTCTCAATCTTCTTACCAGATAGCAGGGAATCATGAGCCTGTTTAGTCACATTATCCAAAAGTCAGGAATCACTGAAAATTTTAGCGCGGCACAAGGACTTTTGTATTGGACTTCATTTGGTGATCAACAAATGGTGCACACCGCTGATCGATTATGACACATGTGTTTTAGATAGCGCAAACTCATTCCAGGTGATTCACATTTATTAAATAAAATATAGGCATGTAATAAAATAGAATCCAGAGTTAATCTTACATATTCCAATGAACAAAGATCCCACCGCCAGTCTCAACCTCTATGCGTTACGCCACCAGCACACGTGGCTTCACCTGGAGGATAGCTGAGCGGCTGTGGCAGGGTAAATTTATATGAAAACTGTGATAATCACCATGCAGCATTCTGGTTCACACATGCACAATGCCCACGAGCACCTGCGCATGCACATAGCAGTAAACGGCAAAGCGCCAGTTAGCGGATGCACGTGAGTATTAGTCCTGGCGAACCCGGAAATGTGCACATGCACATTGCAATAAATTGGCAATCCACCAACCAAATGGATTCTCTGAGTGGTGCTACAGGAAAATGGCCGAATTGGGGACACATAAACAGATAACGCTAAGAGGTTAACCCAAAATTACACAATAATAGTAAAATATATAAGGATCAAAAATGTAGTCAAAAAAACATAGGATGCATGAAGGATAAAAGTAAGAGTATACTATGATCTAAAAACAAAAAAACATCAGTACATTGTGGAAAAAAATATTATAAAGAAATTCCAAGAAATACATAAATTACACTTCTCTAAATTAAAAAATCATATTTGTAAATGATCTCATACACCTCAAAACCTTACACCATCTCAAGTACAGGCCCTATAGTCCCTTAAGAAAATTCCTGATTTTGTTATTAAAAATGTTGATAAGGGGGGCAACGTGGTCATCATGACCCAGTCACAGTATGAACAAATGTGTATGGACATACTGAATAACAAAGACTGGTATCACCCATTATCTACTTCCAGAATTACAGGTTTTATTGCAGAATATAAATCATTGATCCTTGGGACCTACCACAGTGGTCTAATTGACCAAGATACTTATGATTTTCTCAATGTAAAGTATCCCAAATAGGAGACTTTCTACACATTACCTAAAATTCATAAAAAACTAGATAAACCCCCGGGGAGACCCATTATATCAGGAGTAGGCTCCCTGTTCGAGAACGCCAGTACTTTGGTTGATGTCTCCCTCATGCCACATGTCCTAACACTACCCTCTTACATCAGGTATACTATGGATCCTCTTACACATATCGAGGGAATGTCTGTGCCACCTGGCACCCTCCTCTGGACTTTGGATGTGGAGGCACTGTACTCCAGCATCCCGCACGAGCAGGGCGTCAAGGTGGCGCATACGAGAGAAGTAAATCATAATTTGTAGAAGTATGGTGATTTCGCCATACAGCTACAAAGATTCATCTTGACACATAACTGGTTCTGTTTCCTAGACACCCACTACCTCCAGATACAGGGGGTCGCCATGGGGACCTGTTGCGCACCCTTATACGCTAACCTGTATCTGGGGGGCTGGGAACGGGAGGTCTTTGGGGATGAGGGTCTTAGTCAATTCACTGACCAGGTCCTCTGCTGGTACCAGTTGATAGACAATATTTTTGTCGTCTGGACCGGGGCCGCGGAGGACCTGCTTCAGTTTATCAATTGTCTTAATAACAACATGTACAATCTGAAATTTGCATTCAATTTTCACACCCAACAAATCACTTTTTTGTCTTTGACTTGTCTATATTCATAGATCAAAACCACAGTTTGGCAATGGGTCTCTACCGCAAGGAGACGGCTGGTAATACAATCTTACATGCCCTTAGCGCACACCCTGTACACCTCAAATGGAGCATACCAAATGCGCAATACCTCCAGATACGGCTATCTACTATTCAGGAAATGGCAAAATGGTTACACCAGTTAGTCACCAGTTAGACCTCTACCATAGTTTAACACACGTGCTGTCAAATTTTTGGTAATTTAAACAGTTCCTGTTAACCCAAGGGGAGGCCCCTGGGACAAGATTATCCTTCAAAAAGAGACACTGTGGACTGAGCGCCTGGAAGCCATCAAGGCTCTGGGCCTCAATGAAGTTCTTACCTACAAACCCTTCTTATGAGGGACACCCCCACTTCACCCCCCTGATCCCCCATTATATGTTTCCATGCGCTCCCGGGTTTCTAACGGAACCTTTATGTCGGGATTGGGATAGGCAAAATGTTTTGGCGACCCAATCACCCTTAATGTTTCCTCCTGACAATAGTATTTACACATCATTTAACAGTTTATTCATCTTCTAATGCCTCCCCTTTCCCAATTAAAAGGCTTTTGAGGGATTGTCAAATGTTTCCAGCTATGGTTCATGTGTTATGCAGAAACACACCCTCTGTGTTTTCAGTGTGTAGACACTCACCATTAAAATGCATGTATCAATAGTTTGTTTTCTGAGTTCCTTCATGGATTCTCAGTATTTGATATGGGTTTTCATTTTTCTATTTCATCTGTTTTTTTTTTTTTGTTTTTTTTTGCAGCAGTACGTTTGCCTTGTGTACCTATTTCCCCTGTATGGACACTAGGGGAGCTATCCTCTGTGCCTGGGCCTGAGGGGCGAGCGCTTCTGGGTGAGGTATGCGGCTGAAAGCACCGTAAGTGCCTCTCCTTTGGGCAATCCCTTCGGCCTCCTGCCCTGGGAAATCTGACACTGCAGCGTGGAAGGGATTCACCAGAGGGAACCCTTTGGAGGCCCTCCATGCTTCCTCCATGGGGCCGCACTGTCTCCCTCATTGATGTGGCTGGTCTGCCACACTCGGTGTGACGAAAGGCTGCGTATGCGCCAGAGTGGCTTGGTGCATGTGCGGAAGCATTACGCCAGGTCAATGACGTCACGCGCCGTCTTGCACGGCGTGTTCCTGTTTGCAGATGCCATTGATTGGGACCTGCTCACATATATAGTGGGCAGTCTCCTCTGAGCTTCTTAGGCAGCAGTACGCACCCCATTTAGGGCCGAGCGAATCGTTTACCAGACGGATATCAGACTCATAGGTAAGCTTGGCACCTACTATCGGCAAGTACCTCTATTAGAGACCAATTTATCTTCCCCACCCATTATGGGTAAACTCATTGCACTTTTCTGTCTTATATAATCCAGCCAAATTTCCTTGGTGGTATACCTGTTCCCATTGAAAATCAGCTAATAGGAGAACACCAAATCTTGTTTATCTTCACCCTATAGTGAGATTTTACTACTTACAGCTCAATGAGAATCTGTTTTACACACCCACGGTTCATCCATTTGTTACCAGCCCCAAATTTGGATTTTTTCATTCTGGTGTAACATTCAGGTAACTTGTTCCCTATATTGTCTGTTTACCTACTTTTCTCATAATGCTATGTATGCTTTCTTAACGTAATAGATCGTTTTGAGGGGTCCTTTTCTTAGGTCCCCCCACCCCAGTTCACCTATTTTGTCCTATTGTATGCAGTCTTCTATGGCCCTATAGAATACTTAATAAATATCTTAACATATAATTATATACCTTTCCCTCTTTATGTATCCCTCAGGCTACATACGGTTTAGCCTGTACTCTTTCATAGAGATACATACTTTTATCTACTGTGTATTAATATATTGATTTCTAGTTATTTTGGCTTATTACTCAATTTTATTGTGTGCAGGCCCACATACTTCGCATGTGTAGCCCTTCTCCCGGCCTTGGTGCATATGGGGATTGCCGCCCCAGAGCTCCATCTTTTTTACCAACTTGGGGGACCGTTTAGGCACCATAGGGACACGTGCTGCTGCTTACATACTACCTATTTGTACCATGTAAGTGATTTTATTTCACTTTACAAATATTTGTTACAATGCATTTTCTTAAATATGTGTTCTTTTAATACACTCATTGTTGCTTTTCTTGACATACATATGTTTATCTCCATTAGATTGCTACCATTGACTCCAGACGAAGTGCAAATTTTCCAACTTGAAACTAGTTGAGCCCTATCTCATTTACCTACTTCTCATCCTGCGCGTGGTCTGAGCCCTGTTTTTATTTTATATACTGTTTATGTTTACACATTTTATATCGGTATAATCATCTGAATCAATCAGGGTTTCACACCACCACTTTGTTACCCAGTAGTTGTTTATCAACTCTGCGTTCATCTCCCTTATTCTGATCTACCTACCTAGTGACCAGGACTAGAGGAGATCAGCTTCTTCTATGTTTTCATTGCGATATTTTTAACATGTGTCTGTGCTATGTTTTGGGCTTTTAAGCCACTCTTTAACAAATAAAGTATATATATTTTTTATGCAGCATGCCTATAAAGTCCATTTCCTTCTATTCTTCAATTTTGTTCATTATCATTTAAGGATGTGGCATGCCTATACCTTTTAGCTCCCCCAGCCCCACACTGTGGGTAGTATCCATCCTTTTCCCTATCCTTTATGTCATTATACATTTGTAAATTAGAAAAAATAAAAATAAATATATAAATATAAATCATAAATGATAATAAAGTGTAATAAAAATGATATTGTTAATCGGGCCAAATGTAAATAATAACCTGTCCATTAAGTCTTGCAGTCACTTTGTCGCATTTTATTCAGGCAATGCTGTTCTCAAAACTGCATCTAGATTTTCCTATATTAGATCGATTACCCACATGTACACACTGTTTATCCAACATTTTGAGTGGGTCTTTGAAAGCAAAAGTTGTATTATTAAATGGAGGATTAGATTGCTCACAATTAGAGTTGAGCGAACACCTGGATGTTTGGGTTCTGCGGGTCCGAACAAACTTTGGGAAAAAGTCCGGGTTCGGCACCGAACGTTGCCCAAACTTTATCCCGGACCCCGAACCCCATTGAAGTCAGTGGGGACCCGAATTTTAGGCACAAAAATGGCTATAACAAAGTCCTGGCAAGTGCTAGAGGGCTGCAAAAGGAAGTAAAATGGGGGTAAGAGTAGGGCAAGTGCCCTAAAAAAAAATGGGGATAGGGAAAATAAATTAAAATCAAATAAACTAGGAGATGATTTTTGAACAATAATGTGTCACTTACAGCTGCAGCTAGAACCTCTCCCTTTAGAACTAGGAGATGATTTTTGAACAATAATCTGTCCCTCTAAGCAGAAGCCTCTACCTAGTGCAGTCAGATCGCTCAAAGCAGCAGTATGTGAAATCTCAAATTACTCCCACAATCTGATCGTTGTGTACGATCCCACAATCTGATCGTTGTGCACGATCGTAACGATCGTTGTGTTAGGCAGGGTTTGATCTGCAATCTGTCACTCAAAGCAGCAGTATGTGAAATCTCAAATTACTCCCACAATCTGATCGTTGTGTACGATCGAATCGATCGTTGTGTTAGGCAGGGTTTGATCTGCAATCTGTCACTCAAAGCAGCAGTATGTGAAATCTCGATTCTCAAATTTCTGCAATCTGTCCCTCAGAGCAACAGCAGTAGTAATCTCAGGATGCAGGATCAGATGTTAAAATGTCTGCAATCTGCCCCTCACAAAAATGCTGGCAGCTTCCTCTCCCTACACTATTCAGAGTCTCAGAGAGCATGTGCCTGCAGCATCAAGTGACTCCAGCTTATTTTAAAACAGTTTGCAGTAGTATGTATTAGTCTTGAGCCATCTTCATTAATATAAAAGTGATCTCTTATTGTTTTTTCCAACATAAATGCTGTCTTTAACATGATAGTTTGTTGTGCCATGGAGCAATCACTTTTAATTGCTCAGCTGTTATGCAGCATGCCAGTGGGCAAGTAGCTATACATGTTCATTTACAATGGTTGTAAACCCTCACATACAGTATACCCAGTGAAGTGAACAGCCTCAGATGATACACAGAGATTAAACAAATCCTCCTACATAGGTTTTACTTTTTTTATATGCAATCTTCTCTACCCTACACCCCTTAAAAAGGGCAGAAAAGTGTTAAAATCTTTCTTCATCAGTCAGGAGCACAGAGGAGGAGGCAGAGAGGCTGCAGTAACAGTGTGTGAGAGCTGATTGGAGGAAAGGCACACACTCCCGTCCACAGAGCAGAAGAATTGTGTTCTGAATAGACAAGCTGTCTGCTAAGCTCTCCCCCTCCACCCCCTCCCTCCCTACACAAATGTATCTCATGTGTCGGGAAAACTTCTCAGAAGCGACCAGAGGGAAACAACACTTTGTAGAGAGATAAATAAACACTACAGATATATTTTTTGCTCAGATTCCATGACTGAAGTTTACAACCACTTTAAAGTATTTAAAGTAGGACTGTGGGGTGCAAACTAAGGATAAAGCAGAACTAAGGATTTTCACTATCCATGACAGCCCTTGATTTTAAAAAAACTTTGCTGTCATGTAAACTTAAAGATTGAAGACCTCTAGTGGCAGGGTGGACTTATTGTGGGAGACAGTTATACAGTAGATTAAAGGTTTGTAACAAAGTTTTTTTTTCTCCTGCTATTTTATTTCATTGTTTATTAATGTTTTACCTGTAGTTTTGCTGTAAAAGAATAGGTGGGGTTAAAAGTGGGTTTTGTGTAAAGTAGAGCTATGCTGGTCCTCAGAAACAGACTTCTTCAAAATTCTTGGAAGCACATGGGGTTATCTATGAAAACTGAGTTAGTCAGTTCAAGCATTGTAAAGTTTACACATTCATATGCTCAGATCTTACAGAATACCACTTCTAGTTTTGTGTTCTAGCTTTTTTTTTTTTATGTAATATCATGTAACAAATAATATGTATTATTATTTAACCCATTAAAATTAAAAGAGCTAATTATTTTATGCATTGTAATATTGAATGGAGTAATTTATGTAATTTAAAATTACCCTGTGATTCAAAAAGTCCAAATTAAAGTCCAACTAGACCACTGTGAATGCAGGCAGGGACAGGGAGCTTGCCCTAGCTCCAAACTGCAGCAATGTCAAAGGAAAAGATCCATAAGCTGCACATCATGAAGCAGACTCATGTGCATGAAGTGAGATGAATGGCAACCTCAGCCCGGACTCCAGCCAGGCCACACCACTAATATCTTTTACTCCACCCCTTAATCATGAAGAATCCCCTATGATGACGAGGCTGCCATTCATCTCGCTTCATGCACTTGGGTCTGCTTCATGATGTGCGGCTTATGGATCTTTTCCTTTAAATTACCCTGTTTGATCACGGTCACTAACGAAATAAGACCAGCCCTATAAAAGAAACCAATCTATACTTACCTTTCTGGCAGCCTGTGTCTTAAAAAATTCACCTCTCCCCAGCCTCTGACTTTTTTCTAAAAGTGGTCCTGTTGAAAGTCACTTTAACCACTACAGGATCCCTTGAGAGTGCACGGCCTGCCCAGTGTCAATGATCGCTTTGTCATTGGGCAGTGAAGTACACAGGCAAAAGTAAATGAGTAGATGAGAGTGGCCATGCACCTTGTGATCACTGTGACCAATCACAACGTTTACAACTGTATACAGTGTAATAGTAAAAAAAATAAATAACAGCCTTCTACTTCATCTCACAACTACTGATCACTGAAATAGATTGACCTTTCAGGGAGAGTGAAAGGGTCAGGCTGCTATATCAGTGCAGTGAATATTTTATTGCTAAATTATACATTTATTATTACTAGTTAATTAAATTCTGGACAATTGGATACATTTGGTGCCAGTTTGCCTTCTGATGCCTGAGCCACCCCCACTGGTACATGTTTAATTAATGTAAAGAATGCATTTTGATCTAAATTTAGGAAGAAATAATATGTATTTGATATTTATTTGATACGTTTTATAACAGAAAATAAGAGAAACAATTTTCCTTTCAAAATGTTCTGTTTATTTTTTATTTTACGCTTTATATAGTAAAAAAATGTATTAAAACTCTCAAAATAATATATACAATTTATTTAGGTGCACTATTGCGTGCCAGAGTACATGTCAATCAAACTTTTGCATCAAAATGGAAAAATAGCCTGGAGGTGAAGTCTGTCTGTACTGGTGATTTTTCTAAGGCACCATTGGACTCTCTTCATTAATAATACCAAGATTTATGTTTCTTTCTTGCTCACCGCAAGTTGGTGCCTTCACACCAGATCGTGGGACATTTGCCAAAGACTCAAAAGTTTAATGTATGCAATCTCACTACTGTTAGTGAAGGTGCTAATAAAACATTAACAGGCTACAACTTGTTCTTAGTCCTTTCCACCAAATAATAAATATAATTTGATGTTTTTGATTCATTGTCATTGGATCAGGTTAATTTAATTTACTGACAGCTGCATAATGTCAAAAAAACTTACATAATGTCAAACACCTTACATAATGTTAACACAAATGAGGCACTTATAAACAAATGGTTACAATGAAAATACTGAACACTTGACAGCCCAGGGTTGTCCTAAAGATGCTGTAGCACTTTTTTTCTGAACAGAAAAACAACAAACCTTTAATCAAATCCTGTTTTAAATGATGTAGCTTTTTCAAGAATGTTATTGATATTTCAGTACACCTTTAAAAGATGTAACATAGCCACAGGCTTATTTATAAATGAAACAGGACAAAGCCCCAAGACACTATTTGCAACTCTTTTCTGGCTCTGTATTTCCCATTACTAGTCGCTGGGTGGTACAATAACATTAACCGCTTATGTAAATGTATATTAACTTTGCCTGTCTGTACTGAAATAAGTGAGTCTGGAAAGAAAAGAAGTTGGGCGACTGCACAAACATAAAACCCAAATGTGTAATGATTATGCTTGTTATGTCTATACAAAATGTGAGGCTAGCCTCATATTACCAATGTGTTTAACTTGTCTTCATAGCGCCAGAGACAGAACAGAGCAATTTGTCTTTAACTGTTAAAAATATCTTGGCATTACATTACAGCTTACTGAACATACAAGCAGATTCTGTATGTGGCCATGTGGTCCAATATCAATATAGTTTTAAATGGCGTCCTGACAGATTTGATCATTTTCCATCCATGTAAAACCCCATAATTTTGTGACTATATTTTTTAATTATACAGAGTTTAATGAAGCTTGAAGTATATGAGTATGGGTTTCATAAAATCAATTGGTTACTAAATTGTGATTTACATGAAATAGCAGGAATAATGTTGTTAAATACATTATCATGCATGGAGTTTGGTGTAAATCAAAATAGATCTGAAATTAAAAAAACACAGTTTTAACAAAGAAATAATCTTTTTTTTCCTACACAGAATATAGAACTGAAAGAAACAGATAATACCAATAAGTTGGTTGGTATATAGAACAGAAATTAAAGAGAGTCTGCTGGTATTGCTTATTGTATTATGAGAAGAAGATCCCTTATATTGATGTGCTGTACAGAAAAGCCGTTGCCCTTTCAAATTTGGCATAAGCTATCTGGTGGTTTGGACATCCTGTATGGATACATTTATACTTCCATTCCAATGCTTCTGGGCTCATAAAAGGCCAGACTCAAAATAACACAGGCGAGACTTCTATGACTATCATAGGAAGAACACGTGTCCTTTCAGAGGTAAAGGAGCAAAGGAAAAAGGTGGACTTTTTCCACCTTCTGATCCCACAAATAGATCTAGGGTAAGAGGATTGGAAATGGTTGTTGGATGCTTGCTCTACGATAATATATTATGTAGTGTTAATAAACTTGTTGTCAGCTACTAGCTGTAGGAGAGACTGTCATACATATAGGATATTGTCATACATACCGGGTAAATCTGATTTTCAAGCAGTTACAAATGCTTTCAAGCATAGGAAGTCCTTTTTATTGTGTAAAGAAATATTCCAACATGCAGGAAAATATCTTTGACTGATCTGCAAATATATTTTTCCTATTTAGTTGAGCTAATTTACTAGGAAGTGGAAGACGATTCACTTAGTACATCTTGTGAACATTCACATTAATTATCCAATTGCATGAAAAGTGAATTCCTGTTTACTGACTTCATCTCTATACCAGTTATTTTTTTTTTGGGGGGGGGGGGGGCGGCAAGCAACTACAGCCACCCCCTTTGTTTCCCGGTCAGTCCGGCATTTACTCCATCACGGTGGCGTGTGACAGGCAGTGGCTCCTCTGCTCCTGCTCTGTCCTCTCCTCCATCTTCCATGCGTCTCCTCCTAGGCGATAGGTGTCCAATAGGATCGCCTGTCCTTTCAGCCAGTCGGGTGACAGGTCTCAGACCCGCTTCCTGATTGGCTGGGAGGAGGATCAGTATTAGAATAGCGAATATTAATTTGCTATTCTAACATACCTGGGTGGTCTGAGAGCGCACTCTCTGCACCCTGAGCCCACCCTATTTTGAAGCCTATTTGAGCCTTGGGCTCTAATTGGTGCTTCAAAAAAACACCCCCACAATTGTAATTCATGCGCCCGGCATCCTGGAAGAGCAGGGCACATGGATAGGCATGCAGTGGCAGGAATAGGGGAGGCGAACATGGCAGGGATAGGGGAGGCAGTGTCCGTGCACCCTTAATGGATGGGCCACTACTGCTCTACATGTTTGGGCATTCAAAGTGAACAGGAATTTGCTTTTCACGACTGAAGTGAATTTTTACTCAATTTATTGACTGAAGATTCTCAACTCTTTCAGTATATCACTCTTATTGTCTACCCCATCTCAAGATATTAGAGTCCTGCATAGTTTTGACAATCTGTGCATCAATAAAACTAATAAGGTATCCTAAAACTTCTGTAAATTATCTATATATTCCTAAGTCCCTTCTGCTTGAGGACAGGTAGGGGCTTGTTATAGCTTACAATATTCATTCTATAAAAATTATTGAAATTGAAACAGTACTCCACCTCAAAATGTTTCTTTTTGGGTAAAGCTAAGCAGGGTTTGACCCCTATAAATCTTTGTTGCTGCTTTTGGCTGTAACAATGTTTGCCACCTTGATGTTTGAATGGAATAGTTATAGGTCTGATGTGAACTGAACATTCTGGTTCAGTTTTGCAACTGCATTTGCAATATAGATGTGTGATAAACTTTGTGAAATAATAAAAATAATAATAATAATAATAATTATATGTATTAAAGAACATACTTGAACTTCTAGTTAGGCTGGCCATACACTATACAACGTTCTTGTACACTTCTCCTTTATATTTACCAAATCCATATAATATGAGGTCAAACCTAAACATTTTGAATTTGTGTGCAATCAGGCAGGACCCTGCACTACCTACCTAGTTGAAGGTAAATAAGAGAACTGTATAATGTATGGCCAGCCTTATGTAGATCTAGAAAAAGGGTGATTGGAGTCGGGTGTTAAAGTGTATGTCAAGCAAAAAAATGTCTTTAGTTATCTTCTGGATAGAGGAAGGATGGTTAATAACCCCTGTCTGTCTTTTACTGCAATTTAGGGCTGATCTGATTTTTAAGCAGTTACAAATGCTTTCAAGCATAGGAAGTCCTTTTTATTGTGTAAAGAAATATTCCAACATGCAGGAAAATATCTTTGACTGATCTGCAAATATATTTTTCCTATTTAGTTGAGCTAATTTACTAGGAAGTTGAAGACGTTTCACTTAGTACATCTTGTGAACATTCACATTAATTATCCAATTGCATGAAAAGTGAATTCCTGTTTACTGACTTCATCTCTACACCAGTTATTTTTTTTTTGGGGGGGGCGGCAAGCAACCACCCCCCCGGGCGGCGCGGCACTACAGCCACCCCCTTTGTTTCCCGGTCAGTCCGGCATTTACTCCATCACGGTGGCATGTGACAGGCAGTGGCTCCTCTGCTCCTGCTCTGTCCTCTCCTCCATCTTCCGTGCGTCTCCTCCTAGGTGATAGGGGTCCAATAGGATCGCCTGTCCTTTCAGCCAGTCGGGTGACAGGTCTCAGACCCACTTCCTGATTGGCTGGGAGGAGGATCAGTATTAGAATAGCAAATATTAATTTGCTATTCTAACATACCTGGGTGGTCTGAGAGCGCACTCTCTGCACCCTGAGCCCACCCTATTTTGAAGCCTATTTGAGCCTTGGGCTCTAATTGGTGCTTCAAGAAAAACCCCCCCACAATTGTAATTCATGCGCCCGGCATCCTGGAAGGGGCAGGGCACATGGATAGGCGTGCAGTGGCAGGAATAGGGGAGGCGGACATGGCAGGGATAGGGGAGGCGGTGTCCGTGCACCCTTAATGGATGGGCCACTACTGCTCTACATGTTTGGGCATTCAAAGTGAACAGGAATTTGCTTTTCACGACTGAAGTGAATTTTTTACTCAATTTATTGACTGAAGATTCTCAACTCTTTTAGTATATCACTCTTATTGTCTATCCCATCTCAAGATATTAGAGTCCTGCATAGTTTTGACAATCTGTCCATCAATAAAACTAATAAGGTATCCTAAAACTTCTGTAAATTATCTATATATTCCTAAGTCCCTTCTGCTTGAGGACAGGTAGGGGCTTGTTATAGCTTACAATATTCATTCTATAAAAATTATTGAAATTGAAACAGTACTCCACCTCAAAATGTTTCTTTTTGGGTAAAGCTAAGCAGGGTTTGACCCCTATAAATCTTTGTTGCTACTTTTGGCTGTAACAATGTTTGCCACCTTGATGTTTGAATGGAACAGTTATAGGTCTGATGTGAATTGAACATTCTGGTTCAATTTTGCAACTGCATTTGCAATATAGATGTGTGATAAACTTTGTGAAATAATAAAAATAATAATAATAATAATAATATGTATTAAAGAACATACATGAACTTCTAGTTAGGCTGGCCATACACTATACAATGTTCTTGTACACTTCTCCTTTATATTTACCAAATCCATATAATATGAGGTCAAACCTAAACATTTTGAATTTGTGTGCAATCAGGCAGGACCCTGCACTACCTACCTAGTTGAAGGTAAATAAGAAAACTGTATAATGTATGGCCAGCCTTATGTAGATCTAGGAAAAGGGTGATTGGAGTCGGGTGTTAAAGTGTATGTCAAGCAAAAAATGTCTTTAGTTATCTTTTGGATAGAGGAAGGATGGTTAATATCCCCTGTCTGTCTTTTACTGCAATTTAGGGCTTCCTTAAAGAGATTTTCCCTAACTTTCTGTCCGGGTGACAATGGTTTTATCATACAGGAAGTGAGTAGGAATTTTCCTTTAGGAGCCCCTAAGAACCAGACAGAGTGTCCAACCCTTCTCCCTTCTAAGGATGGGAGAACGGATTGGCCTGAGCATAAGATCGGGCCGAACTTCTATTGTTCGCCTGTTCGGCGGACAGCTGAACAAACGGGCCATTCAGCCATTTTTGCGGCCCCCCTGAATGACTCTACAACATTACTTCGCTGCCGCAGAGCGCCCCATAATGCATGGCACGCAGCAGGTGAGCACAGCTCCTCCCCGTTGGGAGGGCTCCCGCCATCTGCCTGCTGTTTATTATAACAGATTATTTTTATTACAGGGCGGGGCCACCCGGCGACATAAGTAGGTGACCCCTTCCCCTTCTGATGTCATGTGACATCAAAGGGGGCGTGTCATGCACTTACTTAAACAGGTGGCCCCGTCCTTCACTATAAATAAACTGTCATAACAAACAGAGCTCAGTCGGCGGAAGACCTCCCATGGAGGAGGAGATGTTGCATTTTTTTTTTCGGGTCCGTAGCTCGCCGTGATTGATGATGGATTACAATGGGGGGGCACTTATCTTTTTTTTTTCTTTGTTAATAAAGAACTTGTCCTAAATTGTCTCCTGTGTTTTTTGTGAATTGGTAGGGGTACGATGTACCCGATACTAATTCACATCGGGGGCCGGGATCTGGGGCCCCCTTATCAAAGGGGGTTTTCAGATTCCGATAAGCCCCCCTGCACGCAGAACCCCACAATCACAGCCTAGGGTTGTGGGGAAGAGGCTATTGTCCCTATCAACATGGGGACAAGGTGCTCTGGGTGGGGGACGCAGAGCCCCCTTTGCCCCAAAGCACCTATACTCCCCATGTTGAGGGCATGTAGCCTGGAACAGTTCAGGGGGGGCGCTCGCCCGCCCCCCCATCCTGGCCGGCCAGATTGCATGCTCAGATAAGGGTCTGGTTTGGATTTTAGGGGGACCCCATGTCAATTTTTTCAAAATTTTGGCACGGTGTTCCCCTTGAAATCCAAAACAGACCAGAAGAGCCTGGTATGGACTGGGGGGGAGGACTCTACTCAAATTTTTTCAGTGATTTTTTTGTATATTGCTGGGAGCCCGCCATACATTACAGCCGCAATTTTAAATGACAATTTTTCCTATGGATATGTAATTTTGCTCTGGCTCAATCAGATCACAGAGATGTGCCCTTTTACGGGTAGACTAAGGAGACCCCCAGGCACAATATTTAAAGGAATTTTTCTTTTTTTTTCACTTTAAGCATTATTAAAATCACTGCTCATTTAAAAATGACGTTTTTTACAAACTTTTTTTTCATTGATACATGTTCCCTAGGGCAGGACCCAGACCCCTATAACCATTGTATGCCCAATTACTTGCATATAAGCCTTCAAAATTGGCACTTTTGATTTTTGACATTCGGGTCTCATTGACTTCAATGGGGTTCGTTGTTCGGGTCCGAACTTTCAGGATGTTCGAAAGTTCTGGTGCGAACCGAACAGGGGGCCATTTGGCCCATCCCTACTCCCCTCTATCCAGAACTAAAAAACATGTTTTGGCTATAAATATAGTTTTATTTCCAGCTGATTTTTTGAATGTCAACAGCAAAATAAAGATATGTATTGCTAACAGAGTTGACGTGATTGTTGTTATTGTTGTAAGGGAGATATACAGTATATACATATACTGTATATTTGTATCAGAATTAGTAAGCCATTGTGCAGATAACTTTTTGCAGGATTTCATGCATAAAGAAAAATCAAACTATATGTCAAATACATAGACTTCCAGACTTTATTTTTTCTAAACTTGGATTCGGTTTTTGCCTGCCATCTTCTGACAATTAATCCTCAGCTGCATAAACCTCTTGACAAGGAAACACCCAAGTGTTCCTGCAACTTCTCAGACACAAATTGCCATTTACATTATCCACGAGCAGTACAGCTTTTATATGACTCACCGCAAAATGAAACATCAGCAGGAGGTCTACTGGGTATAACAATAAAGCTACATTGTCGACGAGCTGTGCTATAATAAAGAGCTTTAGGTCAAAGATGTGTGAGATCCATAGTCCGACAGGAAATTGTATCACCAATGAGACATAATTATGATGTTTTGCAATTAATATGGCTCCACAGAGAACTGATTATTGCTTGGAAATTTCAGTAATATAGAACTTTTAGTCAAATGCTCATGTATTCTCACTGACTATTTAATGTTGCAATAAATATTCATAAGGACCACACCTTGAGGTTCAGTTACGAATCACCAGTTATATTATAGTTTCCAAGCATATCAATTTTTAAATTTTGTACTTATTGATATAAAATATATCTAGCTTTGGATTGTAAAATTTACATTTTTGTCCTATTTATATATATTATATTATGCAAACCTCCCATTCAAAAAGAAACACTGTTCTAAATCAACTCCATAAATATAAACTTATTTTTAAATCATATTCTAAAAACAACAATACACAATTCTTTAAACTATAAAGCTCACACCCTATATAGATGAAAATATATGGTCAGAAGAAGATGTTTATTCCTTAGCTGACAATTTCCAGTACAGATTTTAATCTAGTGGAAGTCTGTTGGGAAACCTTGACTGGTAGTGTAGGTGACAGTTAAAACATGAAATGTTGCCCACAGCAACCGATTATAGCTGTGATTTTTTTTAATGAAAATATAGCAAAAATAAATAAATAAATAGATAAATAATAATAATATAGCATATACAATTGCTATAAAAGCTATGTTGTAATTTGATGTTATTAAATATTACTTTTCCTTTTCAATCTGCAGCCACTGTGATTAACTATAACATTACTACAATTATTTATGAAACATGATGCTATTGATTGGGTTAATACTTGGAGCTTGTTAATGGTGCCTTAGAAACATTATAGCACAGGGCATACATGAAGAGAGAAGGAGGTGAATGGATTAATATACAGGTCACATACTGTGGCAGGATAGAGATGAAGGTGTTAATGTCTAGATGCACAGGATAAGAGAGGTGAAGGGACAATATACAGTTCACATACGTTGATAGCATTTAGATCAGTTGTTTCAGAGAGGGTGGGTGGTGATGGATATGAAATTATTTGTTTTTATTGATAACACAGAGACAGTTATAGGATGCACATTACACTTTATTTATTGAGTTCATCATTTTTTGCACATAGGTGAAGATAATTGTGGTAGTACTTTGCATTTTAAAATGTATTCATCCGAATGGGATCTGAATTAATGCTGCCTATGTGCATTATTTATTAATTGTGGGCAGCACGGGGTTAAGCTCGGTAGTTCCGCTCACCACTCCCGGTATGCAATGGATTGGATCCAGTATGCTTGGCGATCAGTGGTCCCAGAAGTGTCAGTCACAATCAGGACCTCTCTGATGTGGTAACAGGTCTTCTCAACTTCGATTTAGAGGCATAGCAACTATCTCTGTGGCTTAGTCTTTCACTCTGGTGCACACAGGCTGTGTCCACAGAGCAGGCAAGCACAACACATGTACATACACTGATTTCCCCACACTGTCTACCTGGTGTCCAATGAAGACCCCAGCAGCAGGTCTGCATCTGTTCCCTGCCCATGCTGTTCTCTCTCTCGCACTGGTAATTATCCAGGGAAAAAACAACATTATATTTCTCCTACTCTGTGTGCAGGCATTTTGTTTCCTGTAGTTCTTGCAGCCATTGATTTTCATTATACAGTGCCCCTTTAAGACTACATATCCCATAATCCACTGCTGCATAGCAAGTCTTTCTCTCTGATGCTCAAATTGTCTCAAGCTTTCCTGCTCTCTGATTGGCCCAAGTTTACTGTCAGGAGTGGGGGACAGGAATGAGTGGGGAATTTCACACAGATTGCGATTTTTTTTTACCAAAAATATGAGGAAGAATATAAATCGGCCAAAACCGATGGAAAAAAAATGTTTTTTTTTTTTTTTGGATTTGTATTTTAGCAAAAAGTAAGAAATTTGGGTTTTTTTGCAAAATTGTCGCTCTTCTTTTGCTTATAGCGGCGATCAGAAATGATGCAGAGGTGATCAAATACCACCAAAAGAAAGCTCTATTTGTGAGAAAAAAAGGATGCAAATTTAGTTTGGGTACAACGTTGCACGACCGCGCAATTGTCAGTTAAAGCGTAGCAGTGCTGAATCGCAAAAAGTGCTCTGGTCCTAAAGTGCGAAATCCTTCTGGGGCTTAAGTGGTTGAGTAAAATTTGCAGACCTCTACAACAAAACATTTAAAAAATATACTAAAAAAAGATCCATTCTGACTAACTTCTTTTTTTCTTAATCTGTGGTTTTATTATGTTGTGTAACTTTTATTAGTCTTATGACAGTCCATGAGAAAAACATTTTCATAATAAATCAATAACTGGCAATGTGCATTTTCACATCCTCAAATTTCCCAAACTGCAAAGAAAGGGATGCTCAGTTACTCTAAAAATAAACACGAATAAGAAGAAATTAAACACACTATAACAATGCAACTCAGCTGTTTAAGTGAATACATTTATAGAAAAAAAATGATATATACTGTAATATATATATATATATATATATATATATATATATATATATATATATATATATATATACACTATATTGCCAAAAGTATTGGGACACCTGCCTTTACACGCACATGAACTTTAATGGCATCCCAGTCTTAGTCCGTAGGGTTTAATATTGAGTTGGCCCACCCTTTGCAGTTATAACAGTTTCAACTCTTCTTGAGGTCAGGACTCTGTGCAGGCCAGTCAAGTTCCTCCACCCCAAACTCACTCATCTATGTCTTTATGGACCTTGCTTTGTCCACTGGTAAGCAGTCATGTTGGAACAGGAAGGGGACATCCCCAAAATGTTCCCACAAAGTTCGGAGCATGAAATTGTCCAAAATCTCTTGGTATGCTGACATCTTAAGAGTTCCCTTAACTGGAATAAGGGGTCAAGCCCAACCCTTGAAAAACAACACCACACCATAATCCCCATTCCACCAAATCATTTGGATCAGTGCACAAAGCAAGATCCATAAACCCGACTTTGGGGTGCAGGAATTTGACTGGCCTACACAGATTCCGGACCTCAACCTGATAGAACACCTTTGGGATGAAAGGTGAAGTGAAGACTGCGAGCCAGACCTTCTCGTCCAACATCAGTGTCTGACCTCACAAATGTGCTTCTGGAAGAATGGTCAAACATTCCCATAGACACAATCCTAAACCTTGTGGACAACCTTCCCAGAAGAGTTGAAGCTGTTATAGCTGCAAAGGGTGGGCTAACTCAATATTGAACCCTACAGACTAAGACTGGGATGCCATTAAAGATCATGGGATCAATTCACTAACATGTACCGCATGCGATAACGTGGCCACGTGACTCATATGTATAAATCATTGCCTGTGGTAAATTAAGGACAATTCATAAAAAAAAAAAAAAATAACGATTATGCGATATTTACAGCAAAATAAAAATGGACTCATCAAAAAAAAAAAAAAAACAGCATGGAGTCCCCCCCAATGTATATTAGGCCCTTCGGGTCTGGTATGAATTTTAAGGGTAACCCCATGCCAAAATATAGAAAAAAAAAATGACATGGGGTCCCCCCAGAATCCATACCAGACCCTTATCCAAGCATGCAGCCCGGCTGGTCAGGAAAGGGGGAAGGACAAGCAAGCACCCCCTCCTGAACCATTCCAGACCACATGCCCTCAACATGGGGACAACTGCCTCATCCCCATAACACTGACTGATGGTTGTGGGGGTCTGCTAGCAGGGGGCTTATCAAAATCTGAAAACTCTTTAAGCATTTGCTGACCAGCCACAGTATATATACTGCGTCAGGTCAGCTCTATTGTGTGAAACGATGTACCCCTACTTGATGTCCGCCGGCCAACCGCGATCACTCCACAGTGAGGCAGGACAGGGATCTGCCTATGTAAACAAGGTGGATCCTCATTCTGATAGGGGACAACATTGAGATCTGCTGTTCCTAGTGATCAAGAACAGTGATCTCTGCATTGTCCCAGTGAGCCCAGCCCTCACACAGTTAGAAACACACGCAGGGAACACAGTTAACCCATTGATCGCTCCCTAATGTTAACTTCTTCCCTGTCAGTGTCATTTATACATTGATCAGTTAATTTTTTTAGCACTGATCACTGTAATAATGTCACTGGTCCCCAAAAAGTGTCAGTGGAGTCAGATTTGTCCGCCGCAATGTCACGGTCCCGCTAAAGATCGTAGATCGCCGCCATTACCAGTAAAAACATTAAAAAAAAAATAAAAGTCAATAAATCTATCCCTTATTTTGTAGATGTTATAACTTTTGCGCAAACCAATCAATATACCGTATATACTCGTGTATAAGTCGACCCGTGTATAAGCCGACCCCCCTACTTTTGCCCAAAAAATATGGGAAAACTTATTGACCCGCGTATAAGCCTAGGGTGTGAAATGCAGCAGCCAGAACACAGGGACAGGGAGCCAGAACACAGGGACAGGGTGCCAGAACACAGGGACAGGGTGCCAGAACACAGGGACAGGGTGCCAGAACACAGGGATAGGGTGCCAGAACACAGGGACAGGGTGCCAGAACACAGGGACAGGGTGCCAGAACACAGGGACAGGGTGCCAGGACACAGGGATTTTAATGCCAGGACACAGGGATTTTAATGCCAGGACACAGGGATTTTAATGCCAGGACACAGACACTGTAGCCAGAACACATAAGGGATGAGTAAGGTAGT
>BLSH010431245.1:1633497-1654826 GCA_018402905.1 Glandirana rugosa
TCACTCGCGGTCCCTCCCGGTCCCTCGCCCACGCCGCCGAAGCTAACGGCGGCCGGTGGGCGCTACGGGGGGGGCCTCACTTCCTCGCCTCCAGGCACATTCATTTGTGTCTGGAGGCGAGACACACTCCCCCTTCCCGACACTAGTGTCGGAAGGACA
Organism: Glandirana rugosa; assembly: GCA_018402905.1. NCBI lineage: Eukaryota > Metazoa > Chordata > Amphibia > Anura > Ranidae > Glandirana > Glandirana rugosa. The sequence goes on from BLSH010431245.1 coordinate 1,633,657, forward strand.
TGCACTTCCGACACTGGTGAAGGGAAGGGGTCTATCATGTCAATCTTGTGCGGGTCCCTTGTATCAATTGGGAATCTCGCGGGGGACGTCCAATTGGGAAAGTGACGGTTACCGTAAATGTGTCATTAGTCACGTAAAAATATCGTGACTAGCTGCTATAAAAATGCACTGATTACTGTGTAAATGCCATTGGCAGTGAAAGGGTTAACCTGCAGGGGGCGCTCTAAGGGTTAACTATGTTCCCTGGGCGTGTTCTAACTGTACTATCTGGGGAAGGGAAGTGGTCACAGCCTTCACGTACAGGAAGGCTGTGATCACAGCCCTTCCCCCTCACACAGAGCGGAGGTCTGTGTTTACTTACACGGACCTCCGCTCCTTCACTCCGGGGGGGGCATCGCGGGTGGCCGGCGGCAATCGAAGCCGCCGCACCCGCTCCCTGGCCCTCCCTGGCGCTCACTGTGCGCGATCTGGCGGCCGCCGTCATATGACGGCGATTTGCCTTACAGCGCCACTTTGCCGCCGTCAATTGCCAATTGACGGTCGGCAAGTGGTTAAGAAGGCATATTAGCCAACGCAAATTTCCCTTCTCAAAAAGGCATTATAGGCAAGTTTGAATTTGCGAATTTACTATACCGCCCTCTAAAAAAGGCATGGGGGTTAAAATGAGGGAATTTTCTTGTCTGAGCATGCTCAGTTGTGCTGATGAATAGTCAGGAAAAAAAGGGGAATTTGGCTCTTTTAAGACTTTCAATGATATTTCAGGTTATATATCACTTTTTTAAACAATTTAAAAGCAGATCATCATTAAACAAGATACTACATTTTTAGAAACAATTTAGGTGATCCTATCATGCTCTAAACATTATTTTCATGTGCAATTCCCGTGCTTCTACCACGACTAGTTTTTTAGTCAGTCACTGCTGTTTGGGCGTTATAGTGAATTTGATTCTGGGACTATTTTCTCCCTCAGGGCTTTAGTGAATTCCATTTTCGCGCTAATTAGCGCGAATTTGCGATTCTGCGCGCTAAAATTCGCGCGAAGGCATATTCGCGCTATAGTAAATGAACCCCAATGGGTCCAGAAAAACTTTCAAATATCTACTGTGCATTCTATTTTTTTCACAACTAAATTGTCTTCCAGTGTTTGAAAAATAAAGTTGTCTAGTCTAGATCTGGTATGGTATGTGTTGACAAAATTTTGATCATGTCCGCTGCATCTGTCAGGAAATTCCCAATGATTATCTCAAACAGATGTCAAATTGATGCTATCAACACAAAGCCAAAGTCTGTGAAGACACCTAAGGGTGTCTGCATTTAATTTTTTATTCAATTGTTTATCATCAATGAGACATAAGACTTTTGGACAAGAATTGAACAATAGAAGATTGGAAAAACGTTGCCTGGTCTGAGGAGTCTTGATTTCAGATGGTAGGGTCAGAATTTGGCGTAAACAACATGAAAGCATGGATCCATCCTGTCTTGTATCAACTGTTCAGGCTGGTGGTGTAATGGTGTGGGGCATATTTTCTTGGCACACTTTGGGCCCCTTACTACCAATTGAGCATTGTTTAACCCCTTCTTGCCTGTAGGACATCCATGGACATCCTGGACTTTGAGTGGTGATATCTGAACGGTGACAGCAGCTACAGGCACCATTCAGATATCATTCTTTCAGGCTGGCGATTCCCTACACCATAAGAATGATCATAGTGGCAGTTAAGCTGCTTGATCATTCTTATAGGCAGCGGAAGGGGACATCCCCCCTCCCGCTGCCATTCGGTGCTTCTCCCGGGCCGCCCGTACGATCGGCGGCAGGGAGAAGAGATCCATCGCCGCCGGATGATTGTCAGGAAGATGACTGATGACCACCTGGTCACCAGTCATCTCTATGACCCTCGGAGGCCCGGGCGCAACTTTATGATGTCACGTCCGGGCCGGCTTTAGTAAACAAAGCCGTGATCGCAGCTGGAAAGGCCGGGATCAGAATTTTTTTTCTGATCTCGGTCTTTCCAGCCTGGAGGAGAGATGTGAGGTCTTATTGACCCCATATCTTTCCATAAAGAGGACCTGTCACGCACCATTCCTATTACAAGGGATATTTACATTCCTTGTAATAGGAATAAAAGCGATCAAAAAAAAAATTAAAGAGACAGTGTAAAAATAAAAAAAGTAAAATAAATAATAATAATAATAAAAAAATAAAGTGCCCCCGTCCCCGCGTGCTCGCGCACAGAAGCAAAAGCATACATAAACCCCGCCCACATATGTAACCGGTGTTCAAACCCCACATGTGAGGTATCGCCGCGTGCGTTGGAGCGAGAGCATAAATTCTAGCACTAGACCTCCTCTGTAACTCTAAACATGTAACCTGTAAACATTTTTAAAGCGTCGCCTATGGAGATTTTTAAGTACCAAAGTTTGGCGCAATTCTACTAGTGTTCGCAATTTTAAAGCATGACATGTTGAGTATCAATTTACTCGGCGTAACAACATACAAAAAAATTGGGCTAACTTTACTGTTTTGTATTTTTTTAATTCACGAAACTGTAAATAAAACAAAATAAAGGGTTTGAAAAATTCCTGCGCAAATATCGTGGGATATAAAAAGTTGCAATGATTGCCATTTTATTCCTTAGAGTCTCTGCTAAAAAAAAATATATAATGTTTGGGGATTCTGAGTCATTTTCTAGCAAAATAATGATGTTTTTTACATGTAGGAGAGGAGTGCCAGAAATGGCATGGATATGAAGTGGCCCTGCTTACCTGCATATACTGTCATTTCATGTTTATAATACCTTAAAGTCATTGTAAAGTCTCATTTTTTTAAAATAACAAACATGTTATACTTACCTCCTCTGTGCAGTTGGCTTTGCACAGAGCAGCCTGGATCCTCTTCTTGGGTCCCTCACTGGCTCTCCTGGCCCCTCCCTCCTATTGAGTGCCCCCACAGACAACAGCTTTCTATGGGGGCACCTGAGCCGAGTCAGAGCTCCATGTATCCATTCAGCCATGGAGCCCCAACCTAGCCCCGCCCCCTCTCCCCTGATCGGCTTAATGAATTTGATTGACAGCCACGGGAGCCAGTGGCACCACAGTTATGTCTCAGCTAATCAGGAGGATTGTCCTGGACAGCTTAGACATTTGTGGAGATCGCTGGAGAGAGATGGGGCTCAGGTAAGTAATTAGGGGGGCTGGGGGGGCTACTACACACCAACATTTCTTTTTATCTTTGTGCATAGAATGCATTAAGATAAAAAACCTTCTGCCTTTACGACAGAAAGGCAAGATTTACACTTGACGTTAGGGGAAGGTAAAAATATGAGGTTGAGCTGCATTTTACTGCCCCCTAGCCACTCCACCTTAAGCCGCAAAAGACTGGAATGTACAGATGCCACAGCCATGATCCTTTGCAAGGTTGTGGTGCAGGCTTTTAATGGGTTAAAACACGAGGTGAAGAGGCAACATAACACCTCCTCACAGCCTAACAAACGCTCTCTGAAAAGCGATCCCCCGAGGATTGGTCTCCAGAGGGATAACGCTATTGTAAACTGCTAATCTCCTCCAAGTTCTTTCAGCCACTTATATTTGCATACATTTCTTCCAGAGCTGGATGCACATTGTTGCTCTGGACTGCCTTCCTGATGGTGACAATGATAGACCATGTATATGCAATGTGCGTCATTACAGCTGCTTGTGATTTCAACCTGAGGTGCCTTTGACAGGGCAATAACTTAGCAGAATAAATAAAAGACAATTGTCACCTCATAACTGGAAGTGCTTGAATCATAGTATCACCATGTATTCTTTTACTGAATGTTGCTTTAATGTGTTAAAACTTTTATGAGATTTTAGCGATTGGGTAAGATCTACTTAAGGCTACACAGGCAGTCTGTGATTATGCTACACACAACAGATATCTCCCGAATTCATATAGAAAAAAAGAATACATTTGCAGTAAAAAGATTTCTATGTATATTTCTATGTTATCAAAGTAGCTATGTGACTAACTACAGGACCAATGAGAATGGACTTTTATGTAACCAACAAATAAAAAAAAAAGCAATGTATATTTACATTATCACACTCGTTTTAGATGTTCGAAGCAAACATTTTCAAAACAAACATTTGTATTTTTACAGAAGACATTGGGGGAGATTTGCTAACACTGGTGCATGAAGAATCTGGTGCTAGAGCCAATCAGCTTCTAACTTCAACTTGTTCAATTAAGCTTTGACAATAAAATCTGGAAGCTGATCGGTTACTATGAACAGATGCACCAGATTGTGTGTGCACCGGTTTTACTAAACCCCCCACATTGTTTGCCATTTTCCTATAATGATCAATAACATTTTGAACTCATTACTAGTTCACTTCCAAATCCTATATTTCTGAAAAGGTCTTAATAAAATCACATATGAGTTTCTTCATCATGTTGATATCCATAAGGTCATGCTCAGGGTTGTCATTATAGTACACGATTGCCTACTAGCCCATTTATTCAATGACTGGAGCAAAGGGTGGGAAGGGATAGCTGTTTCTGCTCTTCACAAAGCTGTGGGGCTAGAACAATTGCCTTTTTCAACTCTCTAAGCAGATGAGGCCATCTGAGTGGATTGGCAATAGCTGCAATTGTGTGATGCTTTGCAAATCTAGATAGGGACAACCCAATAATCACATCACTACTGCTACCAAAGAAAACATAAAGCAAAAGTAATTAATTTGCCTACATAAGAACTATTATCAGTCCAGTTATGGGTTATGGGTTTATTTCCTACAAGTGCCTATATAGTAATGCAGGTTCTTCACAAAAATAAAATGTATGCATTTGCATTTACATTATTTTCTTAAAGATTGTCCCTATTAAATTGTACTTCGAACAATGGCTTATTTTCTTGAGCCAAATCCCAATTTGAAGTACTGTGGCTTGGCAATCAGCATTTCTCCAATTTCAACCACATGTATTAAAAAAATCAAAAGATTCTTATTTGGCACTTAAGCCACATATCTCTAAATGCAGTGTTTGTGCCTCAAATTTAAAAATAATTGAAACCAGGGGCACAAGTTAATTTTTTTCCAGGATGTTTTAACTTTGTGTAAAGCTTCTTCCAAAATCTTCAGAGGCAACAGAATTAAAAATATACATGTGTTGACTTGATTATTTGTCATGTATATGCTTGCAAGGGCTTTTCAAATTACCATACCTTGTGTGAGTTGAATAGAAGCTTCACTCAACACAGTAAATATACTGTTTTTGATAATCAGTCAAGGTTATTCTTTTGCTGGGCATATTAAAATAAAATATAAATGAAATGCAATTTGTTAAACGTTAAAGTCTCTAAAGCAGGGGTGTCAAACTGGCGGCCCTCCAGCTGTTGCAAAACTACAAGTCCCATCATGCCTCTGCCTGTGGGAGTCATGCTTGTAACTGTCAGCCTTGCAATGCCTCATGGGATTTGTAGTTCCACAACAGCTGGAGGGCCGCCAGTTTGACACCTGTGCTCTAAAGTGTAAGTAGAGCCAAAACGTCTTATTATTTTTCAGACAGAGTAGGGAAGGGTTAAAACTCCTGTCATTTTTTTTTTTTTTTTTGCTGTTTGTGTACCAATAGGAAGATGCCTGACTTTCTGTTACAGAGATACAACAGGAAGTTAGACAATATCTTTAAAAAGTGAGAGAGTTTCTCTCTGTCACTAAAACAGGAGTCTCTTCACCTCTTGGTGGGTGAACGGTTCGGCCCGAGCATGAGTTCGGGCTGAACATTTGCCTGTTCGGCTACTCGCCGAACACCTGAATTTGCAGGGTGTTCGCCCCAACGAACACCCTGCAATGCATTGGGCGCTGCACAGTGAATTCTGTGATCTGATTGGGCAAAGCTTTGCCCAACCAGGGCACAGTGTAAGCTGGCTGTTAAGGAATGGGGCCGAGAAGTTGGCCACAGCATCCTTAACAACCGATGAGCCATCAGCTATCAATGGGTTTCCCCGTTGACAGCTGAATAGAAAAAAAAGCGCTGGTAAATAAATATAGAATAAAACTGTATTATATGCAAGTGATTGGCCATAAAAGGGGTATGGGGTCTGGGTACTGCCCTGGGGGACATGTATCAATAACATTCTTTTTTTAAAAATTATCGTTTTTTCAGGAGCAGTGATTTTAATGATACTAAAAGTGCAACAAAGAAAATGAAAAATTCCTTTAAATATCATGCCTGTAAAGTGGTGCATTTGTAGCATATACAGAATATGCTACAGCAAAACTGACATTTCTAAAGAAAAAAATCCCATTTAAAATGACTCACAGTTAAAATTATAATACACCAAAATTAAAAAAAAAAAAAAAACAGTGTGGGTCCCCCACAAAATCCATACCAGACCCTTATCCGAGTATGCAGCCTGGCAGGTCAGGATGGGGGGGGGATGAGCAAGCGCTCCCCCACCTGAGCCATGCCAGGACACATGCCCTCAACATGGGGGGGGGGGGTGGGTGCTCTGTGCCCTCCACTGCAAAGCACAAGGTTGTCGGGGTCTGCGGGTGGGGGGCTTATCGGAATCTGGAAGCCCCTTTTAACAAGGGGACCCCCAGATCCTGCCCCCCCATGTGAATGAGTATCAGGTACATCATACCCCTACCCATTCACCAAGAAAGGGTCAAAAATGAAAAACCACAAGAGACAGTTTCTGACAAATCCTTTATTAAAAAAATTTTAAAAAGTGTCCCGTGATGTAATCCACCATTAATCACGCCACCCGACGGACCCGAAAAATAGGAAAAAATGAAAACACTCTGCCTCCGCTAAGGTCCACTAGCCTATAGACATGTATGTCCATTTTTTATCTACCAATGGATGGAGGAAAAATGGACATAGAGAACGCCCGTGTAAAAGGACCCTAAGCCCTGGTTCACATTGATGCTACTTTGAAATTGCTGCTACTTCATTTGAAGTAGTGTGATTTCAAAATAGCAAGATCAGCGTGATTTCAGGTGCTACTTGATAGACATCTGTGTGGCTTCATGCACAGATATCTATTGAAGTTGCACATGAAATCAGCAAAAGTAGTGCAGGAACTACTTTTGTAAATCGGTGCTGCGCTGCAAAATCGGCGTCGCACCCATTGGAACAGTGCCATTGCCGCCAATAGGCTACGACTTGTCATGTGATTTGATCTCTCAAAACCAATGTGAACCTGGGCTAATACTAATAATAAAAATAATAATATAACATTAAAGATGCAGCTTTATTCTTGTTGGAAATGTTGCCATCAGTTGGATTATGTGAAGTTTGAAAAGAGAATAAACAATAAGGGATAAGTACAAAAGAAATTCGATTTTCAATCCAGTTCATGGACTGATAGGAAACAGACCCGCAGACATCAGTCAAAAAGGAAAACATTACAATTTACTAAAATAACTTGTCTGCCATAAACTCCAAAGGGAACTTATGCATGCCTTTGCTGACTTGGTATTTAAAACTACAGGCTCCAGAGCTGCCCTCCTTATCTGCCTAGTAAGCTATTGACCAAGGAAAAGGTAACGGATGGGAGTTCAGACTTATTAAACTTTTCTCTGAAATGATGGGTCCAGGTAAATTACATTAAATAATAAAGCCAGAAACAGGATGATGAGCTTACAGCTTGCACCTTTAAAAATAAACCAGAAATGATAGCTCCCCTATCTCTATTTTTACAGGTTACCCTTAAAACTGACAGTGTGACCGTGTCTCATTTAATGTGATTGTTATTTCACACTGGTGTGAATAGGCCAACATAATAATAAAAGATTTTATTTACAGGAAGCATAATTTTACTCATTTAAGCTTAGGGACTTCAGTTGAAAGACATCTCCATGTTAATGGATTGCTGTCAAATGGACCCTGTTACTTGTCTACTGTATGACTTGCAGATTGCAAGTCTCTGCACAGCAAAATAAATATGACACTCCGCTCTGCCAAATCACTGAGTGGATTTTGTCACATTTTCTGATTGCTACCTAAATGTAGTACAAACAAAATATAACATTCAGTGCTCTCCAAATTGAATGGTGTGTGTGTGTGTATTCATCAGATTTTATTAAAAAACAGAAATGTATGCAGAGCTGAGAGGCATCAGCTATCAGCAAAAGGCTTAAGAAGATTCATATTTTATAGATATTTTCTGGGGTACGTCCAAAACAGGAAGCTTGTAACTGCCTTTCCTAAAGAATACATGAAAGAATAAATACATAAATTAAGAAATTAGGAATGACAACAATACTACCAAAGGATTTTTATTTCTGTCCATTTATTCCTGAGATTTACACAGCACAGCCCACCTAAAAATTGGACTTTTCTCTAATGCAGTTAAATAACACAACTAAGTCTTGTCCCGGGCTCCAGACTAGAGGTACCAAAGGGCAGGGGTATCAAATTACAAACCCCACTAAAGAGTAAAGCTGGAACTTTACTTTAATAGTACAAATATCGGTAAGCAAAATTTACAGAAAATTTGTACATAAATTCTCAATACATTTGACGGCTTAACAAATATCGTTTAGCCTGGGTTCACACTGACAGCAGGATTGAAATCATGCAAATTCAGCTGAACTCACACGATTTCATACCTGCATTTCAGTCCGACTTGGGGGGCGATTTCAGAGACATCTGCGTGGGTTGCTGCACAGATGTCTATACAAATCGCACCCCGAAGTCACCAAAAGTAGTACAGAAACTACTTATGGGAATCGGTTCGGCGCTGCAAAGTCGGCGTCGCATCCATTGGGACAGTGCCATTGCTGGCATAACCGCCAATTTGGGCGCGATTTTACATGTCAAATCACGTGTCAAATCGCTGCAATGTGAACCTAGACTTAAAAGTAGTTCAACATTTTGTTTGCTTTTAACATTTCATTTTGTAACAAATGGAATTTACTGAATGAAAATCACATACACTGTAAACAGAAAAAATTTCCATCCTAATGCTTTGAATTTGCCCATCACTGCAGTTAATACCATAGGTCGTTTTGGCCCCACCAACAATTAGAATTTAAAACAAACATTCTTAAATAAAAATTCAGCAAAATTCTATTCATTTATAGCCAGCTTAATACACACACTTCCTGTGAACCAGTGATGCTGGTGACTATGACAAGTTTTTTTAGACCCCAATCCCCCTTGAAGTTCCTTCATATGATCAGCTTCTACCAGTACTGTCCCTGATAGATCAATTCTCTCATCTTTAGCTAGCATGGCAGAAAGCATTCTGAAGGAAAGTAGAGATTTTTTTCTCTATTTAAGGTGCGGTTCACACTAGCCTGGCTCTAAAGTCGCGTGACTTTCAGTGCAACTTTGGAGTCTTACTTTGATAAGACTTTGATGTGACTTTTTACACTCTGTGGCATTGAAGTAGTATCAAAGTCAAACCAAAGTAATGCAGGAACCTTTTCTAAAGCTGGACAGACTTGTGTAGTATCAGTTAAGACAGCTCTCATTACGAAACAGAATTTCACCTGTCATCCGACTTGGGGTCTTACAAGTTGGATTCTATGTCACTTCAGTGTGAACCGAGCCTTAAAGGGGTTGTAAACCCTCAAGGTTTTTCAACTTAATGCATTCTATGCATTAAGGTGAAAAACCTCCTGTGATGCAGCAGCCCCCAGAGCCCACCTTTTACTTACCTGAACCCGGTCTTTCCAGTGACGGGGACGAGCACACCAGCTCCACACCCGTCAGAGGACTTATTTCAGGTGAGTGCCCCAAAAATTCTATGCAATAGGTGCACTCGTTTGTGCATATGAACATCTAAAGATCGCTACTCTTTCACATTTCCCTGCCAATCTCTGTATTTTATTTCCTGACCCCTATATAGAATGGTGCCTTAAAGGCAGTGAGGAAATGATTATCCATCTAAAATTATGTTATTATGTTTTAAATTGTTGGTCAGAATAGCGCAACATTTATTTGAAAGTTTTTTTATATCATGACACATTATCACGTGATATGTTGCAGCTTGTTTTAATCACTATAGCGCATTACAGGACTGTTTGATTTATTCATCTAAAATTATCGACTATACAAGATCATTATTTTTTACCAAGACAAGTAGGTGGAGATTTTTTATCTCCCTATTTTATAAAACTTTACCATTCATTTCCCACAACCTTGCACAATTCTCTGGCATTGATTACTTTAATTTTACTAGACCTTATCACCTGCCTTTCATCTGTGCACCCCCATCTCCGCCCTCCTGAGATGTTGATGGTCCCCCTTAGCCTGCCATCCAGCTGTTTACCTTAACCCAGATACTGTAGAAATTGTACACATACATAACACCTATGTAAGTATATCTATACTGTACATTTATGCTACTATGTATGTTCTGTGGAAAAATTTATTACAAACTACTTGTGCATGTAAACTAGCTAGTTTTCCTTTGTTTGCTATAACCAAACAAGTTAGTTATTTTCTCCTTTCTGTACTTTTATCAGATTCATCTAGCTCCAGAAGAAGTGTCATTTATACACAAAACAACCAAAAAAGCACAGGTGGGAGTCTCATAGGTAAGAAGTAGCGCAGGGGAGAGGGGGGGGTGCAGGTCAAAAATCAACCATCACAAAAAGAAAAACACAAAACTGCACCACCATATAAGTTAACTACATTTATTAAAAGAAAACATTCAGCATGACAAAGCCTGTGCAATCCATCCCACATCCACCTACCTCCAATCATGCCCTCCCACCCCTCATCCACTAAGGAACCACCTCAGCCCTGAGAGCTTACCTACCTGACTGGACTGTCCTATTGCCCACCCATTTAAGGGTGGCCGGGAGGAAATATCCCAGGGAGCTGAGACCCTGGGACATTTCCTCCCAGCCACCCTCAGGTGGGTGGGCGATAGGTCAGTCCAGTCAGGTAGGTAGGCTCTCAGGGCTGGGTTCCTAAGTGGGTGAGTGGTGGGATGGCACGTTTTGGAGGTAGGGGGATGTGGGATGGATGGCACAGGCTATGTCATGCTGAATTTTTTCTTTCAATAAATGTAGCTGACTTATATGGTTGGTGCAGTTTTGTGTTTTTTGTTTTTCTTTTTGTGATGATTTATATGCAAAACTAGTCAAACAAGTCTTCTGAATATCTTACAAACAGTATCTACAACTCTTGTATTGGTTTTATTCACTTATGTTGTATTATTCAGGATTGTAAACCATTTGGGCTATTATCTATACCATTCTAACTAGGATAATGGTATCCCAAGGTTTCTATATGACACCTCAACCTAACCCATAGAACCTGCACAGAGACCATTTATACATATGTTTTTAATAACCTCTCTCAGATCTATACATGTTTTTTTATATGTCTATGTTTTGTTTCGTAAATAAAATTTGTAAAAACTTTTTTATAATATGCCTACAAAGCCCATTCTGTTCCGACTCCCCATGGTTTTAACATGCTTTCATGTTGTTTATGCCAAATTCTGACTCTACCATCTGAATGTCACAGTTGAAACCAAGACTCATCAGACCATGCAACATTCTTAAAATCTTCTATTGTCCACTTTTAGTGAGTCTGTGCGAATTGTAGCCTCAGTTTCCTTAGCTGACAGGAGGCACCCAGTGTGGTCTTCTGCTGCTGTAGCGCCGCTTCAAGGTTCAATGCATTGTGCGTTCAGAGATGGTATTCTGCATACATTGGTTGTAATGAATGGTTATTTGAGTTACTGTTATCTTTCTATCATCTCAAACCAGTCTGCCTATTCTTCTCTGACCACTAACATCACCAAGACTCACTGGATATTTTCTCTTTTTCAGACCATTCTCTGTAAATCCAAGAGATGGTTGTATGTGGAAATTCCAGTAGTAGCAGTTTTTGAAATACTCAGACCAGCCCATCTGGCACCACATTCAAAGCCACTTAAACACTCGGCACCCGCGCTATAGCCAAAAGAGCACTAGAGAGCGGGTTTAAAATGCCGGAAGGGCATCCACATCCATGGATGTCCTCCAATTCTCGCTCTGCCCATGCGCCCCCTTCGTCACACGGTCGGCGCACTCTGTGATCGCCGAGTCCTTGGCCGAGACTTGGCTGATCACAGATTGGGATAAAGGGCCAATCACAGCGGCCACTGACAGCTGATTATGGAAGTAAACACAAGCCGGTTATCGCCTTCTGTTATAGGGACATCGGTCCCCTCAGTGCCCACCAGTACAGCTAATCAGTGTCACCTATCAGTGCTCATCAGTATTGCCAATCAGTGCCCATTAGTGTCATCAATGTCACTCATCAGTGTCGCCTATCAGTGCCGCCTACCAGTGCTTATCAGTGCCCATCAGTGCCGCCTATCAGTGCCCATCACTGCCACCTATCAGTGTCCATCAGTTATGCCTATCAGTGCCACATCTCAGTGCCATTCAGTGCCACCTATCACTGCCCTTCAATGCCACCCTTCCACCCATCAGTGTAGCCTCATCAGTGCCTCCTGATCAGTGCCCATCAGTGCCAACTATTAGTGGCCATCAGTGTCGCTTTATCAGTGCCTATCAGTGCAGCTTATCAGGGCCCTTCAGTGCAGCCTATCAGTGCCCACTAGTGCAGCCTAGCAGTGCAAAATTTTATAGCAAACTATAAAAAATGTTTGTTTTTTTCTTCAAAATTTTCAGTCTTTTTAGTTTGTTTAGCAAATAATAAAAAACCCAGTGATGATTAAATACCACCAAAGAAAAGCTCTATTTGTTTAAAAAATATATTATAAAAATGTAATTTGGGCACTGTGTTGCATGACCGCGCAATTGTAATTCAAAATGTGATAGCACTGAAAGATGAAAATTGGCCTGGGAAGGGAGGGGTGAAAGTGTCCAGTAAGCAAGTGCTTAAATCCCCTTTCTTTCCCATTCTGATGCTTGGTTTGAACTTCAGCAAGCCATCTTTACCACATCTTGATGCCTAAATGCATTGAGTTGCTACCATTTGATTGGCTGATTAGCAGTTTGTGTTACCAAGCAATTAAACAGGTGTACCTAATAAAGTGACCAGTCAGTGTGTATATATATATATAAAATATATATATACACAGATTTACCTTTGCTGTCTTCTAACACAATGGGGAAATAAACACTTTTGTGGTAATATATACATTTTGTTTTTCCTATGGTTTTAGATTCTTGTCAGACATATTTGACCCATAGCATGTATGGCACTATGCTACCAGCTAGCAGTTACAAATGCTTCCCTTACAGAAACTGATGTAGGAAGGAAGTAGAAAGGGCAATACCCATATGGGATTGGTTAAAAGACTTTCTACATAAAATGCCAGCAGCACAAATGGAAATTGGGACTCCACAGGAGCAAGGATTGGCTCTGCTGAAGGACTTCTTGAGATGCATGGAGTAATGTTTGCTATGGAAGTCACAGAGCAGCTTGAATGGTAGCTCACTGACTTTTTAGGGTATCCCTAAAGCACACAGATCATTGTCAATGTTCATTTGCTATGAAGCTTAAGTAGTGTGTGCATACGTGTTGTGGGCATATTTGTAGCATTCAGGATGTCTTGAATTGTGTTTCTATAAATGTATACTATGGAAAGATGTAAATAAGCCGGCGCATGTCCGGCTTATCTCTCCCCTCTCTGTACCGATTGGTAGGAGGAGAGGGGAGAGATCAGATGCAGCAGTGTTGTGGGCTGGATGTGTAGAGCCCACAGCGCTGCTCTGTGACAGTCTGCAGTAATCCATCCATCCATGCTCAGCAATCCATCCTGCAACCAATACTCCAATTAATACTCAGCCATCCATACTGTAATACATACTGCAATCCAGGGCCGGTGTTACCACTAGGCAAACTAGGCAGCCGCCTAGGGCGCACTGCCCCCTAGGGTGCCCGGCCGCTGGTGATCCTACTCCCTCTCTCTGCAGTCAGCAAGTCTCTGAGTAAACATTGTTGCCGGCCCTACAGCCAGCTCTGCCTCTCTGCCCAGTGCCCACACGCAGCGTAATTCCTAATCCTGCCCCCCTTCATGGAGGCCACTCTCCCTCCTGGCCTGTCCTGAACAATGGCAGCATCAGTGGAGTCACTGGTGACGGGCTTGGTGACAGGTGGAGCTTGCCTGGAAAATTGTTTGTCTGATGCAGAGCAGTCTGCAGAGCCCCAGACCTTCACCTGGTGAGTAAAACACTGCCACTGAGATTGCATTATTGCATGTAAATGTATATACAGATATAGTGTATAAAGACTGATCTGCCAAACACACTGATGTGTGTGTACCGAGGGGTCACCCTTCCCTGGTGAGGTTTAATTTATGGACGCTGGTGAGGCTTAATTTATGGGCGCTGGGGAAGCTTCATTTATGGGCGCTGGTGAGGCTTCATTTATGGGCACTGTTGAGGCTGCATTTATGGGCACTGGTGGGCACTGGTGAGGCTGCATTTATGGGTGCAGGTAAGGCTGTATTTATTGGCACTGGCGAGGCTTCATTTATGGGCACTGGTGAGGCTGCATTTATGGGTGCTGGTGAGGCTTCATTTATGGGCACTGGTGAGACTTCATTTATGGGTGCTGTTGAGGCTGCATTTATGGGCGCTGGTGAGGCTACATTTATGGGCGCAGGTGAGGCTGCATTTATGGGCACTGGCGAGGCTGCATTTATGGGCTGCATTTATGGGCGCTGGTGAGGCCAGGGGTGGAGCCAAGGGGGGACACAAACTCAGGTTTCGCCTAGGGTTTTTAAAATCCTTGCACCAGCTCTGCTGCAATCAATACTCCAATCAATACTCAGCCATCCATGGTTAGCCATCCATACGCCAATCCATGCTCAGCCATCCATGCTCCAATCAATACTCAGCCATCCATGCTTAGCCATCCATCCTCCACCATCCATCATCTGCCATCCATCCATCCATCCTGAGCCATCCATCCTCAGCCATCCGGCCATCCATCCTCAACCATCCATTCTCCTCCATCCATCCTCCACCATCCATGCTCAGCCATCCATGCTCAGCCATCCCACCCATTCTCAGCCATCCCAAACATGCTCAGCCATCCCCATCCATGCTCAGCCATCCTATCCATACTCAGCCATCCCCATCTATACTCAGCCACCCCATCAATACTCAGCCATTCCTATCCATACTTAGGTATCCCCATCCATGATCAGCCATCCCCATCCATGCTTAGCCATCCCCATACTTACTCAGCCACCCCCATCCATGCTCATCCATTCCCATTCACGGCTCATCCATCCACATTCATGGCTCAGCCATCCCCATCCATGCTCTTCCATCCACATCCATGGCTCATTCATTGTCATCTATGGCTCATTCATCCCCATCCAAGGCTCACCCATCCAAATCCATGGCTCATCCATGCTCATCCATCCCCATCCATGGCTCATTTATGCCTCATTCATGCTCATTCATGCCACATCAGTTCTCATCCGTGCCACATCAATGCCACTACAGTGCCCATCAGTGCCACTACAGTGCCCATCAGTGCCTCTACAGTGAGTCACAATAGTGTAATAGGTAGTCAAATTAGATTTTAATTTAAATGTATGCCCCTAGAACACCTGACGGTGCTCCCTGCATGTTGGGCCTCTGTATGTGGCCAGGCTGTGGAAAAGTCTCACACATGTGGTATCGCCATACTCAGGAGGAGTAGCAGAATATATTCGGGGTGTAATTTTTGCTATGTACATGTTATGTGTTAGAAATATCTTATAAATGGACAACTTTGTGTAAAAAAATGTGTTTTCATTTTCTTTCCACATTTTCCAAAAAACATGTAGAAAAAAATGACATGTTCAATTCATTATGCCCCCTAGAATATATGTTGGGGTGTTTACATTCCAAAATGGGTTCATTTTTTGGGTGTTTCCATTGTCCTGGTGCTCCAGGACCTCCAAAAGTGCAAAAGTGCAAAAGCAGTTCTCTCTGCATGCTGGGCCTCTGTATGTGGCCAGGCTGTGTAAAAGTTTCACACGTGGTATTGCCACACTCAGGAGCAGTAGTAGAATGTGTTTTGGGGTGTAATTTGTGGTATGCATATGTTGTGTGTGAGAAATAACCTGTTAATATGACAATTTTGTGAAAAAAATTTTTTAAAAAATCTTAATTTTGCAAAGAATTCTGGGGAAAAAATTACAACGTCTAAAAATTTAACATGCCTCTTACTATATATCTTGGAATATCTACGTTCCAGAAAGGGGTCCTTTAGGGGATATTTTTACTTCCCTGGCTTGTTAGGGTCTCAAGAAATGAGATAGGCCGTCAGTGCATCAGGTGTGATCAATTTTCAATGACTGGCACCGTAGCTTGTAGATTCTATAACTTTCACACAGACTAAATAATATACACTGATTTGGGTTATTTTTACCAAAGATATGTAGCAGTATAAATTTTGGCCAAAATGTATGAAGAAAAATGACTAATTTGCAAAAGTTATAACAGAAACAATGAAAAATGTTTTTCTTTTTTACAAAATCTTCTGTTTTTTTTAATTTATAGCACACAAAATAAAAAACTCAGTGGTGATTAAGTACCACCAAAATAAAGCTATATTTGTGTGAAAAAAGGAGAAAAAATGTAATTTGGGTACAGTGTAGCATGATGAGTGATTGTCATTCAAAATGTGAGAGCACTGAAAGCTGAAAATTGGTCTGATTATTAAGGGGGTTTAAGTGCCCAGTGGTCAAGTGATTAATACTGTTACTGGGGCAGTTCCTAAACGTATTTGCAATAATTAGAATACAGCAACAATTAAGATTTACATGGATTTCCAATTGAAAGCAGTTGGGGCTCTCATCCAAGATTTAAACCAAAAAACAGAGGGCATGCCTCAATGTTAGTGATGAGGCATGTAAAAAAAATAAAAGCTGTTAAGCCATAATACAAGGCATTGAGAAAAAAGAGCTGCCCTTTTACCTGCCCATAGCACAATTATTCCTTATGAGACTTGCAAAAATAACCAACAGCAGTATAATGCTGTCAGGAGATTCAACAATTTTACCACAAAAAACTGGGTTTTTGACCCGAGTATAAGCCTAGGGTGGGAAATGCAGCAGCTAGAACACAGGGACAGGGAGCCATTACACAAGTATTGTAGCCAGAACACAGGTATTGTAGCCAGAACACATGTATTGTAGCCAGAACACAGGGATTATAGCCAGAACACAGAGATTGTAGCCAGAAGACAGGGATTGTAGCCAGAAAACAGGGATTGTAGCCAGAACACAGGTATTGTAGCCAGAACACAGGGATAGTAGCCAGAATACAGGGACTCAGCCATTACACAGGGATTGTAACCAGAACAGAGGTATTGTAGCCAGAACACAGGGATAGTAGCCAGAACACAGGGACTCAGCCATTACACAGGGATTGTAGCCAGAACAGAGGTATTGTAGCCATTACCACCTGCCCACCACCTGCCCTGGATGGTACTGGCAGGTGGCATTGGTTGGCACTGGACGGTACTGGCTGGCACTGGCAGAAGAGATGAGTAAGGTAGATTCACAATGCACAGAGCGCGCTGCTTCTAAGAGCCGCTCTGTGCATGAAACTGTGAGCTAATTACATTGCAATGCAGAGAATGCAGAGAGAGAGCTGTCAGAACTTCACTGAGATCGGAGGTGGGCGGGACTGAACAGCTAACACCCGCGCGTCCTGCCCACCTCCCGACATCAAGTTTAAAATCTGACAGCTCTCTCTGCATTCCAATGTAATTAGCTCACAGTTTCATGCACAGAGCGGCTCTTAGAAGCAGCGCGCTCTGTGCAATGTGAATCTACTCAGCTCTTCAGACCACCCACAGACACTGGCTCGAGTATAAGCCAAGGGAGGCCCTTTTCAGCACAAAAAAAGTGCTGAAAAACTCGGCTTATACTCAAGTATATACGGTATATGTACAACAGATGTTTTCATTTTATGTAAGTTTATTTAATGGAATTAAAAAATAAAGGTTATGCTCAATTGTGATTCATTTGTAGACAAAAAGCTTCCCTTTCAATACCTATAGAATAATTTTTTATAATGACACTGACATGTAATAACATTTTTCACTTAATCAGTGACTGTGATCCAGTAGAAAGAATGCATTCTTGCTATGTACTCTAAAGCCTCGTACACACGATGCGATGGTCGTCTGACCGGACGTCCAAAATCGCATGTCGGCTATTGTGTCGTGCATACTGACGTTCACTAAGCGATCACACAACCAAGCCTAACGTGGTGACGTGTTACGAGTGTATAAAGAGGTAGTTCAGGTGCATGTGATTTGCGAATTAGGAACGTAGGTTTACACAGAGGGACACTTCCGGGCATTCCTGACTTCTGAGCATGCGTGTTTTGCACGTACAACTTGTTGGACCAACTTCTCTGTACACACGGTACAACAGTCTTACTACCGCTTGTTGTACAACCAAAGTTTTCTAGTCTGCTCATCCAACTCCTGTTGTACGACCGTCGCACGCCGGCTGTTCTAAACGCGCGTACTAACGGTCGGATGATCGTACAGCAAGTTGTACAGTACCATTTGTGTGCTGCCGACCTGTCTGTATTCAAGGACAACCCTGAGTGGTGTAATGGAAGGATGGCCCTGGTCCTGCACCAGTCCTCTTTGGTTTCCTCTACCAACCTCCCCACTGATTCCTCTGAACCGAGCACCTAATTTGCCTGCCCATTCCCTTTGTCTGGTTACTATTTACAAATAGTAAAATGAAATCCATTTAAAGTGGAACATTTTAATCAGATTATCTTTTATTAGTCTAGAAAATATGTGATTTAATAAAACTGTTATTCCAACAGATAACAACAGGCACATTTTACTTCTCTCTGAAAATATGGCACATCAGACAGAAAGTCGCCTTATAAACAGTATTTGCAAATCGGTTTGCTATTTTTCTCAGGAATTCCACCAGTTTCCAAGAACTCTCTAGGCCAAAATGATTTTACCTAGATCTTATTGTCTGTTTTAAAAAATGTGCATTTTATTGGGAAAAATATATGCCAAAAACTTGTACTATTGTTTGAAAAGATGCATGCACCTTTCCAATTGTATGTGGAAAATTCCCACTGAAACATTCTGTAGAAACCTGGGCCAAAAGGATATTAACTCATCCATATTTAGTATCAATTTAGTCAAAGGACACACTGAAACACATAGCAAATATTTTATTATATTGAATATTATTACAGACACATGCTAACAAAACACAGAAAATACAGTGTTTTGTATACTCTGTTTTAGCATACTTTGCGTACATTTCAACCATCAATACAAAATAGTGTATATAATAGCAACATAAAAACATAAATAATATGCTACTAATAAAAAGTAGTATTATAAAGCAACACTGCTGGAGAGGCAGTGCAATTAAAGTGAGTTTTTATGATTTACTAACAGAGTTTACAAAGTGATTGCTTACCAATCTTAGTAAAAAAGGTGATGCTGAGTTTACTACAAATACACTATCATGTGCAGGAGAAATTACAGCAAGACTTTTTTCTTGCACGTGACTGGATGAACTCTGCTTCACCTTATACTATGCTCAGTGAACATTCACTACTCAACTTCTTTGAGTATCAATAGGATAAAAGGTAAAGTAAAAGTCCATAGGAAATTAATACAATGGTAATTAGCCATAAGGCTTTGGCAGCAAGATGTCCATATGGGAGCATCCAGCTCTGCTTGCCCATGTGCTTATTACAAAGCTAAAGCCTGGTACACATTATGAGTTTTTTTCATTCCCAGCGGGTTGAACGAAAATAAACTGTCACTTCTGTTAGGAGCTGCTGTACTAACAATCTGACCTTAGTTCAGCAATCTTCCCCACTGAGCTGTTGTGTTCTGACAGGGGGACGCCTCCCCTACCAGAACACTCTGATCAGTGCTCACCACCATTGGCTGAGAACTCTGATCAGGAGCTGGTCAGCTACTGGTTTTCCAGCATGCTCGTTCGACAGAAGCCGGCCAAATAGCCAGCTACTGTCCGACCGACTGCCATACAAATGGGCCAAATGTTGACTGGTTTTTAATGAACCGACTGATGTCACCCGGCATTCGTGCACGGGGCTTTAGGGAAACTGTACACCATTCCTACTCAGCTTTTAGGCTGTTTATTTCATGATTTGAATATAAACTGGAACAAAATGAAAATGGAAAGACTTGCCATGGGGAATAGGCTGGTGGGATTATAAAAAATCTAGTAAGAAGTCAACTCAGTTGCAAATTTTAGGCATTACTGAATAATAAGTACACATGCATAAGTACAAAAGATGCATTCATTTAATTTATTCATTAGTTAAATGGAAATCGATAAGAAAATTAAAGATTATATTAAAAGCAGAGTTTTGCACACTGGTGGATAATATGCTTGCATATGTGCAAAGGCAACTAGAAGGCTAATTAATAAATGCTAGATTGTGGCCAGAAGGTTTGTTCATTTAAAATGGTGTACTCACAGGAAAACAATACCACAGCAAAGCAAGTATACAGATATTTTCCAACAAAGTTGTCAATGAAGCTGTTAATTTACCTTTACATTTAATGTTTTTAAACTGCATAACACTTTTCAATATAGAGCTTTACAAATGTGGCCTTTGCATCACTTATTTTTGTGCTAGTTTGACCTAGTACTGACAAATGGGGATCAACTGTCTGATGTTGAGGTGGTGGAGAATTTGGGTTCTAGTGATCACCAATGTCTTTGGTTTGATATTAAAACAAGAACCGAAAAATCATATACAAAAACAAAAGTTTTATATTTTAAAAGGACAAATTTTGCTGAAATGGGGAAATTTCTAAAAAATGAACTGAAAGGTTGGAGCAAAATGACAGGAGTAAGTAATCAGTGGGCACTATTAAAGTCTACCATCTTGGAGGCAACTAGATTATATGTCAGGCAAGTTAGTAAGAATAAACAGAAGAAAAAACCAATATGGTTCACCAAAGAGGTAAGTAGGATAGTAAAGGGAAAAAAATGGCATATAGAAGATTCAAGGAAACAGGAGGTGCAGCTGACAGAGAGGAGTATAAAATAGACAAAAGGAGGCCAAACACATTATCGGTGCTGCAAAAGCACAGAAAGAGGAGGAAATTGCTAAGTCTATTAAGGAAGGAGATAAAACCTTTTTTAGGTACATTAGTGATAGAAGGAAAAAATACAATGGGATCACCAAAATGAAAACTGGGCACAACACATATGTTGAGGGAGACC
>BLSH010431245.1:1658655-1682658 GCA_018402905.1 Glandirana rugosa
CCCGGGCTAAACCTGTATAAGTGAATCCCCACATGAATGAAAACAACGGTCGCCAAATCTGGAATTACCGACGCACAACTCAATAAAACTCCCCCGTCGTTTAAATGTGACAATATCGTCGACATGTGAGTGATGACATGTAACATCGTTTCACATTAAAGAAGTCACAACAGTGTACTTTTCTATATTATTTTATAAATGTTTTTACACTCCCCACACGGGTGAAAACACTCTATGACATATATATAATATATGACATATATATATATGTCCCTCACGTCTTAATAATCCGTTCAACATAAAAAATGAGTTTTTGGAATCATTGAGAACATGGTTGTTGTTCAATAATAAAATTATTCCTCAAAAATACAACTTGCCTAATAATTCTGCACTCCCTGTATATATATATACAGTATATAATATATATACAGTATCTCACAAAAGTGGGCACACCCCTCACATTTTTGTAAATATTTTATTATATCTTTTCATGTGACAACACTGAAGAAATTACACTTTGCTACAATGTACAGTAGTGAGTGTACAGCTGCTATAACAGTGTAAATTTGCTGCCCCCTCAAAATAACTCAACACGCAGCCATTAAGGTCTAAACCGCTGGCAACAAAAGTAAGTACACCCCTAAGTGAATATGTCCAAATCGGGCCCGATTAGCCATTTTCCCTCCCTGGTATCATGTGACTCGTTAGTGTTACAAGGTCTCAGGTGAGAATGAGCAGCAGGTGTGTTAAATTTGGTGTTATCGCTTTCACTCTCAAATACTGGTAACTGGAAGTTCAACATGGCACCTCATGGCAAAGAACTCTTTGAGGATCTGAAAAAAGGAATTGTTGCTCTACATAAAGATGGCCTAGGCTATAAGTAGATTGCCAAGGCCCCGAAAATGAGCTGCAGCTTGGTGGCCAAGACCATACATTGGTTTAACAGGACAGGTTCAACTCAGAACAGGCCTCGGCATGGTCGACCAAAGAACTAGAGTGAACCTGCTCAGCGTCATATCCAGAGGTAGTCTTTGGGAAATAGACGTATGAGTGCTGCCATTGCTGCAGAGGTTGAAGGGGTGGGGGGGTCAGCCTGTCAGTGCTCAGACCATACGCCGCATACTGCATCAAATTGGTCTCAGTGGCTATTGTCCAAGAAGGAAGCCTCTTCTAAAGTTGATGCAAAAGAAAACCTGCAAACAATTTGCTAAAGACAAGCAGACTAAAGACATGGATTACTGGAACCATGTCCTGTGGTCTGATGAGATAAACTTATTGGTTCAGATGGTGTCAAGTGTGTGTGGCGGCAACCAGGTGAGGAGTACAAGGACATGTGTGTCTTGCCTACAGTCAAGCATGGTGGTGGGAGTGTCATGGTCTGGGGCTGCATGAGTGCTGCCGGCACTGTGGAGCTACAGTTCATTAAGGGAACCATGAATGCCAACAAGTACTGTGACATACTGAAGCAGAGCATGATCCCCTCCCTTTGGAGACTGGGGCTCAGGGCAGTATTCCAACATGATAATGACCCCAAACACACTTCCAAGACAACCACTGCCTTGCAAAAGAAGCTTAGGGTAAAGGTAATGGACTGGCCAAACATGTCTCCAGAGCTAAACTCTATTGAGCATCGGTGGGCATCCTCAAACAGAAGGTGGAGGAGCGCAAGGTCTCTAACATCCACCAGCTCCGTGATGTCATCATGGAGGAGTGGAAATGGACTCCAGTGGCAACCAGTGAAGCTCTGGTGAACTCCATGCCCAAGGGGGTCAAGGCAGTGCTGATAAATAATGCTGGCCACACACAGGCCTGTACTGGTCATCGGGACTACCGGGAGTTTCCCTGTGGGCCGATGGCTCAATGGGCCAGTCTCAGTGACAGCTTGTCAAATTAATGGCTGCACGAGTCGCGCAGCCATTAATTTGATCACCACTGTACTGCCCATGGCTAGGTATCGAACTTCCAGACACAGAGCGGCACACTTCAGCTCTCCAGACACTGCACACATCAGCCACCTCCAGCCTACGCTCGTCATTTTCTGTCATTGCACAGTGAGTTTGAATGAGCCAAAGCCGCCGGTTCTGATGTCCTGAGAGCAGCCGACAAACAGTGAGGTAAAAGCAAGGTAATACCTGTTAAATAATACACATGCTAACAGAAAATAACTTTTCTGAATAACCTGTGCCGCTGCATGTTGACAGGATGCTGAAGGACTGAGGTCTAGCCCTACACAATGATTACTCATCCCAGGAGGTCTTCCGCCATGTAGTGGTGATGCCCCTGTGCGTTCAGCTTACTGCCAATTGTTTATAACACCTATTAAGTCTTTATTATGTTTTATGTATATAGTGTATGCTATATATGTTCACATTACAATGATTAATGTATACCCCCAGCAGCTTGAATAAAACCTCAATTGAAATGCAGAAAATGTGAACTGGCGTATCACCCTATCTGCTCATTGGCCATAATTTTTCATCTTGCGCTGCCCCGCTAACGAAATACAGAACTTCTAATGGCCAGCATCATACTCTGAATAGCTCTGGGTAGTGTGATCCCACTTGTGAAAGGTGGAAGCAAATGGGATCACACTACCCAGAGCTTTTTTCTTGCAGTGGGACACTTTACTCTTACTGCTTTGATTGCATATTTTGCACAGTTTTTTTCTCTGCACATTCGAAGAGACTAATTTGCACATATTTTTGCACTTTAATACCATGGACATGGTTTGGATATAATGGTTTTAATTATAAGCATGGCTTATATATGATTTTTTTTGCTGAAATTATATTTATGCACTTATTTTTGAACATTTCAATATTAATTGACACTTTTGATGAACTTTTAGCTACGTTGGATCTTGCATATTGTTTGATAGATTTTTGATGTTATTTTAGTTAGCACCACATCCTTTGCTATATATTCAATTTATCTGTAGGTTTGTGGTAACCTGTTTGATGTTGGCAGCTGTTCACTACTGCACTTGATGAAAAATAGGTGTGCGCATTAGTGGTTTATTTTAAAATATATAATGCAGAGCCAGGCTTCAGGCTTAGTCCTATGGGGCAGGGGGACACCAGGGGGGAGAGGGGGGCTGGGGACCGGACTGGAGGGGGCAGGGAGATACAAGACAACCAGGGGACCCAGGGAATGAAGAGGTTCTTGTAGGAAGAAGGGGCCCTAAGGAATGAACGGGGTGTTTGAGATGTAGGGGTCCTATGAGAAGGACCGTATGGAATGAAGGGGGCCCCCAATGGGGAGAAGGACCCTATGGAATGAAGGGGGGTTGTATCGGATGTAGGGGGCCTAGAAGAAGGACCCTATAGAATGAAGGGGGCCCCAATGGGAAGAACGACGCTATGGAATGAAGGGGTTGTAGGGGGCCTATAAGAAGAAGGTCCCTATAGAAAGAAGTAGTTGTATTGGGTGTAGGGGGCCCTATAAGAAGGACCCTATGGAATGAAGGGAACCCTATGGGATAAAGGGTGCTCTATAGGAAGAAGGGGTCCTATGGGATGAAGGGGGTATGGAATGGGAAGAGGAGGCCCATAGTACATAAGTTAAATAAATGGTGAAAGCTATTAATTGCCCCTCCTCTGCATATTCATACTCAGCTCAGGTCATCGTTCTTCATCCTCCCCTCTATCATTGGGGAGACATTCTTGGGAGGTATCCCCCAACCTCCTCTCCCCAATAGCCTGCTGCACATACCATCTTCCATTCCCTATGTAGCGGTCACCCCTGAAGGAGGGGATTAATTTTTTCTATAGGTGATCTGCCCTACAGCTTACCAAACCAGCATGCAGGCTGGAGGTTTTGCAGTATCGGATGGGGAGGGATCTGGGATTACTGGATACTCCAAAACGATGGTGAGGGTTCCCTCCACGCAAAACAAACCCGACCCGACCAATTACAGCTGTGACACGCCTCTGATCCACTCCTGTAAGTCTTCATTCACATGATGTGTTCTTCTCCCCCATGCTCTTCAGCATGAAAAAAAATTTGCTTACTTGATCCTCCATCCTGCTAGACCGGCTTTCAGAGAGCCTTTTCCCCCATGCTCCAGCAGTCTAAGGTCTTCTGATGTGATCAAGGCATCATGCCTCCAGTGTAGGGCTATGGTCCCTGTTCTGTTCTTGATGATATCAGAGGACCTTAGACCACTGGAGTATGGGGAAGGAGAACACAATATGTGGAGGAAGACTTATCATCACGTCCAGTGTAGGGCTATGGTTTCTGCATCAGTCTTGATGGCATCAGAAGACCTTAGGCTGCTGGAGAATGGGAGAGAAGACTTTCTGGGGACCAGGCTAGCAGGGTGGAGGATCAAGTAAGCAAATCTCCCTTTTTTCATGCTGCCTGGACCTAAACAGGCCCTTGCAGTGTGGGTACGATTTTATTGTCACATGACAAACTTACCTTTAAAGCGAAGCTCTCCAGCGGTGCGCTGTCACTGATGCCGGGGGCTTCCCCTTCACTGATCTTCCTTTTGTGTTTGCGTGCTCCTGCTGTGTAGATAGCCAGGCTGTGATGACATTACTCTCGCACAAATGCACAGGATACAGTTTTTGTGCGTGTTTGCAAAATTACAGTGGGCCAGTCTGGATGAAGTCCGGGGCCAAATTTTTGTACCAGTCCAGCCCTGGCCACACAAAATATTGGCACTTTGGGCCCAATTAGGACATGTTCACTTAAGGGTGTACTCACTTTTGTTGCCAGCGGTTTAGACATGAATGGCTGTGTGTTGAGTTATTTTGAGGGGACAGCAAATTTACACTGTTATACAAACTGTACACTCACTGCTTTCCATTGTAGCCAAGTGTAATTTCTTCAGTGTTGTCACAAGAAAAGATATAATAAAATACCATACCATGTCCTGTGGTTTGATGGGACCAAGATAAACTTATTTTGTAAAGATGGTGTCAAGTGTGTGTGGCGGCAACCAGGTGAGGAATACAAAGACAAGTGTGTCTTACCTACAGTCAAGCATGGTGGTGGGAGTGTAATGGTCTGGGCTGCATGAGTGCTGCCAGCACTGGGGAGCTACAGTTCAGTGAGGGAACCATGTATGCCAACATGTACTGTGACATACTGAAGCAGAGCATGATCCCCTCCCTTCCAAGACTGGTCCGCAGGGCAGTATTCCAACATGATAACGACCCCAAACACACCTCCAAGATGACCACTGCCTTGCTAAAGAAGCTGATGGTAAAGGTGATGGACTGGCCAAACATGTCTTCAGACTTAAACCCTGCTGAGCATCTGTGGGGCATCCTCAAACTGAAAGTGGAGAAGCGCAAGGTCTCTAACATCCGCCAGCTCTGTGATGTTGTCATGGAGGAGTGGAAGAGGATTCCAGTGGCAACCTGTGAAGCTCTGATGAACTCCAAGAGGGTTTAGGCAGTGCTGGAAAATAGTGGCGGCCACACAAAATATTGACACTTTGTGCCCAATTTGGACATTTTCACTTATACTCAATTTTGTTGCCAGTGGTTTAGACACTAATGGCTGCGTGTTGGGTTATTTTGAGGGGACAGCAAATTTACACTGCTAAGCAAGCTGTACACTCGCTACTTTACATTGTAGCAAAGTGTAATTTTTTCAGTATTGTCACATGAAAAGATATAATAAAATAGTATTCCTGAATTTTTGTTTTCAGATTCGAAAATTCGGAAATTCGCTGTAATTTGACAATTGCGGTAATTACGGTAATTCAGAAATTCAGCAATTGGAACGGCCAAACATCCAAAATTCGAAAATTCGGAAATCCGAAAATTTGAAAATAAGAAAGAACATTTGAAATAATAACTAATTAAAAAATAACTTTTAAATTATAGGCATTGGAATTTCCTTGAAAATATGGCTGTTTCATATTTAAGTTCACTAATAGCCAAATTTGAAAGGAAATTCCAATACCTATAATTTAATAGTTATTTATTATTATTTCAAATGTTCTTTCTTATTTCAGAATTTTGAAAATTTGGAAATACGGAAATAAGAAAGAACATTTGAAATAGTAAGTTATTATTTCAAATGTTGTTTCTTATTTCTGAATTTCGGAAATTGGGAAATAAGAAAGGACATTTGAAATAATAATAAATAACTATTAAATTATAGGTATTATAATTTCCTTTAAAATGTGTTAGTGAACTGAAATAAATTTCATATTTAAGTTCACTAACAGCCAAATTTTCAAGGAAATTCCAATACCTATAATTAAATAGTTATTTATTATTATTTCAAATGTTCTTTCTTATTTCCCAATTTCCGAATTTCTGAAATTCAGAAATGAGAAAGAATATTTGAAATAATAAATAACTATTAAATTATAGGTGATGGAATTTCCTTGAAAACTTGGCTGTTAGTAAAATTAAATATGAAATTTATCACTGACAGCCATATTTTCAAGGAAATTCCAATACAGGCGGTCCCCGGGTTACAAACAAGATAGGGACTGTAGGTTTGTTCATAAGTCGAATTTGTATGTAAGTCGGAACAGGTACATTTTTTAAGTGTAGCTTCAGCCAAAACAAATATTTTTAAGCTTTTTGGATAGCATAGGGAAGGGTTAACACCCCTGTAATGTTTGTTTTGCTGTCTATGTTTCTGTTCAGAAGATTTCACCTCACTTCCTGTCCCAATGATAATTGGATTTTGAAAATTTTGGGTTGTTGTGGAAACAAACCTTGGTGATAAAACATCAGTGGAGACACCTTTTCCCCATAATAACTCTTACAGGAGTGAATTTCCCTTCCTAGGGGGAGATTTCCTCCCACTTCCTGTTGTCTCTCTCCGTTTGTAAGTAGGAGTCGTTCATAAGTCGGATGTTCATAACTAGGGGACTGCCTGTACCTATAATTTAATAGTTATTTATTAGTTAGCTATTATTTCAAATGTTCTTTCTTATTTTAAAATTTTCGTATTCCCGAACTTCCGAATTTCCGAATTTTCGAATTTCGGATTTTCAGCTGTTCCGATTGTCGAATGTCCGCAATTGCCGAATTACCGTGAATGTCCAAATTTCCAAATTACTGCAATTGCCGAATTACCACGAATTTCCAAATTACCGCAATTGCCAAATTACCGCGAATTTCCGGATAACCGTAATTGCCGAATTACCGCAAATTTTGCAGAATTACCGCGAATTTCTGAATTTCTGAATTTCTGAATTTTTTGAATTTTGGAATTTCCGAAAAAAAATTTTTTTAAAAATAAAAACAAACTAATTTTTCAGCAATACACAAGCCATGCACAAGTCTGATCTTCGGGATACCTTGAAGAAAAGTTTGTGCAACTCTGGGAGGTTAGAGGAAGAGCGAGGGAGAAGGTGGCCGGCTGACCGATGCCTTTAAACAATTCTTCAGTCCTCAGCAACCAGGGCTGATATGTTCAGCTAACCATCAACAGCGTCTGCATTATATGGTGCAGGAATATATAGGGGCAAGAGCAGACTTGGAGACCTTTCCAACTGAGCATCCACTGAGTTACTGGGTCTTGAGGATGGACCAGTCGCCGGAACTTGCTCAATATGCAATCAAGCTACTGGCCTGTCCTGCATCTAGCATGCTTCCTGAACGGACATTCAATGCTGCTGGAGGTTTGTAATGGATCAAAGAGTGCGCCTGTCCACAGACTCCATTGATAGGCTCATATTAATAAAAATTAATCCGTCCTGGATCAGCAGCTAGCAAGCCCCTGATGCTGATGTAACTGATTTGATCTGAATTTGCTAGGGATCTGGGATCCCTTGAAGACTGCTTATGCTGCCTATCCTAATCCTCCTGAATCCTGATGATGCTAGCTTCCAACAATATTTTGGATTTAGGGCACCACCAACACCCAAGGCCCAATTCTTCTGCATCTGCTTGACTGGGGCATGTCATTACAATTTTTAAATTAATTTACAACAGCAGAGCCTCTTCGTGTGGCCAACAAGAGTAACTGTGAGGGGTTACAATGTTCTACTACCACCTACACCCAAGGCCCAATTTTTCTGCACCTGTTTGACTGGGATATGTCATTACAATTTTTAAAATAATTTACAACTAGGAATGGGCCAAACCCCCCCCCCCCCCCCCGGTTCGGTTCGCCCCAGAACTTGCGAACAGGCAAAAAATTTGTGTGAACACGCGAACACCATTAAAATCAATGGGACTCGAACATGAAAAGTCAAAAGTGCTCATTTTAAAGGCTTATATGCAAGTTATTGCCCTAAAAAGGGTATGGGGACCTGGATCCTGCCCTAGGGGACATGTAACATTTGCAAAAAAAGTTTTTAAATGGATTGTTTTTTCAGGAGCAGTGATTTTAATAATGCTTAAAGTGAAACAATAAAAATTTAATTTTCCTTTAAATATTGTGCCTGGGGGGTCCCCTTAGTCTGTAAAAGGGTGCACCTCTGTGATGTTTAAAACATAGCCAGAGCAAAATGACATTTCCAAAGGATTTTTTAAATTTTGGCAAGGGATTCCCCTTAAAATCCATACCAGACCTGAAGGGCCTGGTTTGGATTTTGGGGGGACCCCCACATAATTTTTTTAAATTTTGGCACCAGACCTGAAGGGCCTGGTTTGGATATTGGGGGGGGCCCCCACCTCATTTTTTTTTTTAAATTTGGCCCAGGGTTCCCCTTAAAATCCATACCAGACCCCACACTAGGAAGGTATATATATTCTTGCACTGCCTGCACTAACTGACTGTATATAGATTGCCCTATCTATCTATATATCTAGTATATATTTCACTGTACACTAACTGAATGTATATAGATCGCCCTATCGATCTATCTATCTATCTATCTATCTATCTATCTATCTATCTATCTATCTATCTATCTATCTACTATATATTTCACTCTACACTAAACTGCTTGTACTAACTGACTGTATTTAGATCGCTCTATCTATCTATCTATCTATCTATCTATCTATCTATCTATCTATCTATCTATCTATCTATCTAATATTTTTTTCACAACAATCACTAGCTACTCTGAACTGCCTGCATGTCACTAGCTAAGCTTACTCTCTCTCCATGTTATTCACTCACTACATAGAGCCCCTATACAAGCGGCTTTATATAGTGTGGGGCGTGGATTTAAGTTGCTTGCCTTTAGCCAATCATATCTCTCACAGCAGATCACTCTGTGATTGGTCAAAGCAGGCAGGTCATGTGCATGCTTTGGCCAATCAGCGGGCGGCATTTCCCCAGCCATTGGAATGCATTATGGGGCGCTCAAAGTTCCTGCAAACGCCCCATAATGTTCTAATTTAGACAAACAGGTGATCGCCCGATGTTCGAGTCGAACTTACGTTTGACTCGAACAGCGGGCCCATTCCTATTTACAACAGCAGAGCCTGTTCCTGTGCCCAACAAGAGTAACTGTGAGGGATAAAAAGGTGTTCTGCCACCATCAGCACCCAAGGGCCCAATTTTTCTGCACCTGTTTGACTGGGGTATGTCATTACGATTTTTAAAATAGTTTACAACAGCAGGGCCTGTTCCTGCCCCCAACAAGAGTACCTGTGAGAGGTTACAGTGTTCTGCCACCACCAACACTCAAGGCTCAATTTTTCTGCACCTGTTTGACTGGGGCATGTCATTACAATTTTTAAAATAATTTACAACAGCAGGTCCTATTCCTGCACCCAACAAGAGTAACTGCAAGAGGTTACAGTATTCTGCCACCACCAACACCAAAGGCCCAATTTTTCTGCACCTGTTTGACTGGGGCATGTCATTACAATTTTATAGAATGCAGTCACTGTAGTATATATAATACAGTTCAGACTATATGGTGCAGTCAGTGCAGTATATATAACAGTGTATTGAAGTGGTTAAGGGGAACCCTATGGCAGGATTTGTGAAAAAATACGGCATGGGGTGCCCCCCAAAATCCATACCAGGCTCTTCAGGTCTGTTATTGATTTTAAGGGGAACCCCGCTCCAAAATTTAAAAAAAAGCGCCTGGTTTGGATTTTGGGGGGCTCCTCCATGCAAATTTTTTCAGTGATTTTTGATCTATATTGCCGGGAGCCGGCAATATATTACAGCCATTTAAATTACAAGTTTAAATTACTTTTTTTCTTTAAAAATGTCATTTTGCTGAGGTACTGTTCTAAACATCACACAGATGGGCCACTTTACAGGCAGACTAAGGGGACCCCCAGGCACGATATTTAAAGGAATATTTCATTTTTATTTTTTCATTTTCAGCATTACTAAAATCTCTGCTCCTGAAAAAACGATTGTACCCGGGTCCCCATACACATTATATGGCAATAACTTGCATATACGCCTTTAAAATGACCACTTTTGATTTTCATGTTCGAGTCCTACTGATTTTAATAGGGTTTGCGTGTTAGCACAAACTTATTGCCTATTCGTGGTGTTCTGGTGTGAAACGAACCAGGGGTGTTCGGCTCATCCCTAGTTGTCAGGGGGTGTAGTGTGATCTACTTTAAAGTGATAATTAACTGTAACTGTTATTCTGGTACAGTACTTATTTTGAAAAATATATCTGATGCTAGGTCCACTTTAATAAACGGAGATGCATTTCAAGGAGTGTAACATTAATATCTCTCTTTGTGTTTTAGAATGCATCATACACAGACCCACATCAAATGAAAATCCTGTTCTATCATTTTGTTTGGAAAGTTCACTTAAAAGCATGACAATAAAAAACCAAATGGTGATAAAAAAAACATTTCTGGCACTCAGGAATCACAGGAATGTGAGTTAGATTGCCCTGCATTGTTATTAACTCATCATTTCAATAGATCTCATTGTCCTCTTTTAAGATGTATCTTATAACATAGAGAGTAACTTGTATAGTCATGGATCATGGACAGGATAATAAAAAGCAATGCATACAGCTTGGAACAAAGCTTGTGGCTTGAAATTACAGACAAACAAAATATGTATTCTGATATAAATACAGTCTATGTTATTGAGGGCATTCTACAATAATTCTATTTTCTTCACTAGCACATCAAACTCTGTTAGTTAGTCCCATGAAAGACAATGGTTTGGTAAACTAATAACAATGCATAGCATGGGGATTACCTGCATAACTGTGAAGTGCCAAGAAACAGCACCATATATCACTGTGTTTGAAATAGGACTGACTATATTACCTTAAAGATATCAACTGGGTTCTCCCTGTTATCATCCAACAGTTATTTTTCCACTGCAGGTTTTGAATTTGATTAACTGCTATGGAGAATTAGTTCTTACTTCAAAACTTCAAATTACGAGATCACTTTAGGAAAACCATTATTTTCAATATATAAAATGAGTTATAACTATTATTATTTTTTAATTCTGAAGCTACACACTAAACAAATCTCTAATTAGCTATAAAAGATATAGACTTCCGGTTCAGGCGACTGATGAGGAAGGAGTAGTGAACGGCGGCTCCGGAGCAACCCACATATAAAGCCGGCCACATACCGACACGGGTGCCCCTTCCAGATCTACTCCTCCACTAGACACCCTGGAACCCCTCCAGCCATGGACAGGTACATTCTCCATGGCGGGTTCTGCAGCAGCTCCGACCCTCCGCCTGGACAAAGCGGCAGCTGACACACACACACACGTGCGGCAAACATGGCGCCGGCCCAGATCACGGAGATCCCTCCAGCCCCGCTCTTTCTGCCCTCCAGCCTCATGGAGACCACAGAGGATCAATATAGCAGGTTAGCCCAGGGTGTAGTGGCCCTCCTCTCTCCCAACATAACAGCGGCAGTAGAGAGAGCCATGGCTGCGGGCATAGCACAAATCAAGAGGGAGCTCAATGATCACACACAGCACATAGGAGAGCTGGGAAGCCGCGTGGCTAATGTGCAATACGAACTCCAGACCGCTCAGGCTAGCGAACAATAATTCCACCATACACCACAATATCTCCTTGATAAGATCGATGACCTCAAAAATCTGTCATGCAGGAACAATCTTTGAATCATGGGCCTCCCCAAATCTTACAATTCAAGCTCCCTGCACGATTTCTGCGAAACCCGCTTACCCCAAATACTGGGCATCCCTAAACCCTGCACGGTGGAAAGAGCCCACCACCTTGGAGCCCCTTCTAATGACCGACTATCCCCCCGGCAAGTCATTGTGTGTTACCTCAACTACATGGGCAGACTGGCCATAATCAGATCCTTCACAAATGCAAAATCTCTTCAATTAGATGGGCAAAAGATTCTCATACTTGCGGATTATTCGTAATAAACACCCCGTCGCCGCAGGGCCTTTCAGCCTGTCTGCTCGGCACTATACCAGAAAGGGATCAAATTCACGCTCTCCTATCCTGCCACCCTGCGGTTTACCGACTCCTCA
Organism: Glandirana rugosa; assembly: GCA_018402905.1. NCBI lineage: Eukaryota > Metazoa > Chordata > Amphibia > Anura > Ranidae > Glandirana > Glandirana rugosa. Next base: position 1,670,995 of record BLSH010431245.1, read on the forward strand.
GGTGACTCCAAAACATTCACCCACCCTAAAGAAGCAACCAACTGTATCCAGGCCTATCTGCATATCCCCATGGACACCCAAGCACTAGCCTCAATTGCAGCTTCTTCTGACAACAGAGATCTCCGTAGCCCGAGAAAGAATTCTCCGAAAAGAGCCTGCTATGCTAACAAACCTGCCCGGGAAAATGCCCCTTGATGCAACCATCACCAGCTAACAATCTTAACCTTCGAGTTATCCCCTATGTTTCGCAGCTCCCAGGACTTCAAATACCAATCACAAGTATACGCTTCACATGTTTAAAACTAATGGGACTACAGTAGTTAAAGAATCTGCTTTTGATGATTTAATGTTCACGGTTGCAATGACATAAGTTGATGGTGTCTTTCTCTTCCCTTTTCTTATAGCATAGCCTTACCGGAGAGTCTCCTATTGGCTTGATGACGACCCTTCACACGTTCAACTTTCCACGCGGCTTTCCAGTGCATAAGAGAGCTGGAAAGCCACGTGGCTAATGTGCAATACAAACTCCAGACTGCTCAGGCTAGCGAACAATAATTCCACCATACACCACAATATCGCCTTGATAAGATTGATGACCTCAAAAATCGGTCACGCAGGAATATTCTTTGAATCGTGGGCCTCCCCGAATCTTACAATTCAAGCTCCCTGCACGATTTCTGTGAGACCCGCTTACCCCAAATACTGGGCATCCCTAAACTCTGCACGGTGGAAAGAGCCCACCACCTGGGAGCCCCTTCTAATGACCGACGATCCCCCCGCCAAGTCATTGTGTGTTACCTCAACTACATGGGCAGACTGGCCATAATCAGATCCTTCACAAATGCAAAATCTCTTCAATTAGATGGGCAAAAGATTCTCATATTTGCGGATTATTCGTAATAAACACCCCGTCGCCGCAGGGCCTTTCAGCCTGTCTGCTCGGCACTATACCAGAAAGGGATCAAATTCACGCTCTCCTATCCTGCCACCCTGCGGTTTACCGACTCCTCAGGTGACACCAAAACATTCACCCACCCTGAAGAAGCAACCAACTATATGCAGGCCTATCTGCACATCCCCATGGACACCCAAGCACTAGCCTCAATTGCAGCTTCTTCTGACAACAGAGATCTCCGTAGCCCGAGAAAGGATTCTCCGAAAAGAGCCTGCTATGCTAACAAACCTGCCCGGGAAAATGCCCCTTGATGCAACCATCACCAGCTAACAATCTTAACCTTCGAGTTATCCCCTATGTTTCGCAGCTCCCAGGACTTCAAATACCAATCACACGTATACGCTTCACATGTTTAAAACGAATGGGTCTACTGTAGTTAAAGAATTTGCTTTTGATGATTTAATGTTCACGGTTGCAATGACATAAGTTAATGGTGGCTTTCTCTCCCCTTTTCTTATAGCACAGCCTTACTGGAGATTCTCCTATTGGCTTGATGACGACCCTTCACATGTTCAACCTTGCACAGACGGGGATACGCAATCCCGCGTTCATCTCTCCAGCACGCCTTATTTTCGGTACCCTCTGAAGCATCTCCGGTAACGCTGTTCCCAAGTGAGTCGGTCCTCATGAGGAGAAAAGAGAAGTCCTCACTTCCATATGTAGTATGTTTTGTTATTACCCCCCTTTATTTGTTTACACCACTATTGGAACAATAAACTCCACTCCACGCCTAACTCGAGCTGGCGCGCTAAAATCTCAGGCCTCATATCCTTCAATAACAGATATCTATTGACATCACCACCCTTCCCCCAATCCATCTCACTGGTCAGCACACCTAACACACACCCACCATGAAGATAGTTTCATGGAACATTAAAGGGTTACGGTCCCCCAACAAGAGAATGGCAGTCCTGCGCCACCTCCAACACTTGAAGGCTGATATAGCTCTCCTGCAAGAGACACACCGCACATCTGCGGACTTCTCCCGTCTTAACAAACTCTTGGCCGTCTTTGGCGCACCCGCATCTAAAAACAAAGCTGGAGTGATCCTGCTTGTCCACAAGAAGGTTCAATGCAAGATAGTGTCTGAAGATAGAGATGAGGAGGGTAGAATCCTTATCCTCAAACTTAAAACTAAAACCAAAGAACTGGTAATGGCAAACATCTATGCTCCCAATTCCCCCACCAAAACCTTCTTCCAAAAACTCACGGCCCATTTAGCCCCTCTCTTACACCTCCCAGTTATCATAGGAGGAGATTTTAATGTAGTAACGGACCCCCAGGAAGATAGAGCATCAGGTACCCAGAATCTCCGTATACCCCTCCACGGCCCCCTAACCACCCCCCTAAAACAATTTGTAGATGCCCTACATCTTGTTGACATATGGAGACTGGCCAACCCACTCGAAAAACAATACACTTTTTATTCACAGCCACATCATAGCCTGTCCCAAATCGACTACTTCCTCTGCTCACCATCCATCCTCCAAAATGTAATAGACCCCCAAATGCTTGACACAGCAATTTCTGATCACTTCCCAATCTCCCTCATCCTATCAGGCCTTGATGCTCCCAACTCAATTAGAACCTGGTGATTTGCTGCCAACCTAGCCGACAACCAAGATCTGATTTCCCTGATCAATAAGACCCAGTCGGACTACTCTTCTGCAAATGCAGCACACACCTGCGATCCTAACCTTTTCTGGGAGGCTGGCAAGGCTGTCCTGCACTGGCAGATTACAGCTTTCAGTGCCACCTTTAGGAAGAAAATCGGCAGGCATTACAATCTGGCTAGTAAGTCACTACGCGAAGCCCAAGCTTGTCTTAATTCTCAAAACACCCCTGAAAACAGAAAGAACTGGAAAACAGCTAAAGACCACTTCGACCACTGGGCCCATGAACAGTACCAACAGGCGTACCTAGACCTGCAATATCACAAATATGGCAACAAGGCCGGGAAATTATTATTCCCCGATTTTGGAAGCCAAAGTCAAACAAACAATAAAATCACTATCATCCAACAAAGCCCCCGGTCCAGATGGATACACGGTGGAATTCCATAAAAATAACATAGATACTCTCACCCCTTCATTAACATCTCTCTATCAACAAGTCCTCAAGTGAGGTGCGTACCCCCCCCCCTCAGGATTCCAAGCACACATTAAAATAATTCCAAAAAAAGGCAAAGAACTGACAGACCCAGGATGCTCCCGCCCCATCTCATTATTGAACCTTGACACCAAAATCCCTTCTAAGATCATGGCTAAAAGGCTAGCAACAATTATGCCCTCGATAATACACCCCGCCCAATCAGGTTTCACAAGGGGTCGCTCGGCGTCCTCCAACATCCGCAAAGTTCTTGTGGTGCTGGAACACTCCAGGACCAGCTCATCCAGCGAGAACGCCATAATATCGTTAGATGCCGAAAATGCTTTTGATAACGTCAGTTTTTGCTGGTTGAGTCTGGTCCTACAGAAATTCAGCTTTGCTGGCCCCTTCATCCACCTTATCGATGCCATGTATACAGCCCCGTACATCAACGTCATTGCAGCAGGCATAATTTCAACCAAAATACCCCTCCACAAAGGAACGTGCCAAGGATGCCCCCATGCCCCCTTCCTATTTAATCTAACCATCAAACCCCTTTACAGACATCTCGTAGCACACCCCAAGCTACATGGGATTAGAATCGGTAACCAGGAAGTCCGCACGGCCCTGTTTGCCGACGATATACTTATCTTCTCCTCTAACCCCCAACTCAATATCTCACAAATCCAGGAGATATTTACCAATTTCAAGATCATATGCGGGTCTCAAAATAAATTTCAACAAGAGCGAAGTCCTACTCCTCTTCCACACTAGGCCACCTCCATGGTCAACCAAATCGATATTCCACGTTACTAATTCACACATAACCTACCCAAGTATAAAGATTGGAAAGTCTCCCTCCTCAATTTACAACCTCAACATCCCCCCTGTTATCGCAAAAATCGTAGGAGAAATTGAGAATTGGACCAACCTCCCACTTTCTGTATTAGAAAGAAGCCACCTTTATAAGATGGTTAGCTTCCCCAAACTGCTCTACCCCCTACAAACCATCCCCTTACTGCTCTGGCACAAAGATGTTCCGACAATAAACAAGGCCCTCTCATCCTTCCTATGGTGAAAAAAACGCCCATGTATTGCATTAGCCAAACTATCCTTCCCGAAACACCTGGGAGGCACTAACCTTCCAACATACGAAATGACAACCTTGTGTGCCTCCTGAGAGTAGGTTTGGGCTGGTTGTCAGGCTCCTCCAGGTACTCAAACCACAAACTAGAGTCACAGATGTCTGCTCCACACAACCTAGCTGCTATCCTCCATTGCAACCTATGTAACCTACCATCCGTATCCAAAATATAACCTGTTAATCAGAGACACTAACATAGCTTGGAGGGAATTAAGGACTAAGCTGGATCTCCCCTCATCCATTTCTCGCTTTCTACCCCTCAAGGGGCACCCTAATTCCCCCCTGATTGAACAACAAAGCATACTAACCTCATGGTCTCTCCAGGGGCTAAAAACTCGTGCCCAACTATTTGATACCACATCAGGAAAAGCACTTCCATTTTCTCAGCTGCAAGCAACTTACAACCTCTGTTCAGACAGACTGAAGCGCTTCAAACCCTCCTTCTTGGACAATCTTCTAACGAACATTCTAGTTAAAATCTCAGACATCTACAGACCACTCTCTCTTGGCCTATGGAAAACACAATCCCACAATCCACCTTCAGCTTAGTCAAGGTAATTTCCCTTCAAGACGGATATGGACTTTGCACTACAGGGCTATAACACTACATGGGCATTTATAAAGAACAAATTCTGGAGAGAACAGCAGCTTAAGATCTTACACCGGGCATACATGCCCTACTCAACAAATATGTCAACTCCATCACCTCTTCAATGCACATGGTGCCCAGAAACCATCTCTAGAACACCGCTTTCTGGTCTCAAGTAGAGAACTTTGCCAACTTTATCTCAGGGTACACTCCCTGCATGGACCTACTCCCACTTCTCTTTGGTTTCATGGACAATCCTGCACCTGCCCTGATCAACCGCAACAAGCTCGTCCTTAACAAACATAGACATTGGCTTACATATTGCTTCATGGTGGCTAGAAGGTCTATCCTACAACAATTGACCTCCAGCTCCCCCCCCCCCCACCATATCCATGGTTAAAACTCAACATCAGGACCTCTATCAAAAGGAGATCCTGGACCACACTTTGAACGGGGGCAACCACCACAACCTCCACAAAACATGGGACACCTTCATCTCCAAATCATAACCCATCAGGTCCCTTATGCACTTCCTTCAGGACCCCCAGACAATGGGTGAAACTGTTTCCCTCCCACCCTTCACCCCCTTTCATTAACTACTACCCCAGTCAACTCCTTCTCTCCTAGATTTTCATTTTCTACCCACAGCAGGAGTGACGCTTAGGAACCAACTCCGGACTCCTCCATTAAGTGGATTGAAACTATCTGAAAATAAAATGCATCTTCAACCCAAGTGGAGGATCCCCCCCAATCCTCATCCAAAAGAACCACTATACTCCCACTCAACTTTAACACAACCAGAATGAGATCTTAGACTACTCCCATCTAAGACGGACTCCCCAGGAGCCAAATACAAAGTATGGTGCAAGCCTACTGTTACATCTCAATAGCTGCATTAATAACATCCCAACCTCCCACTCCTCTTCAGCAACCAGCTCCGTCCAAGACTCTCACTGATTCACCTATAGCAGGGATATGCAATTAGCGGACCTCCAGCTGTTGCAGAACTACAAGTCCCATGAGGCATAGCAAGACTCTGACAGCCACAAGCATGACACCCAGAGGCAGAGGCATGATGGGATTTGTAGTTTTGCAACAGTTGGAGGTCCGCTAATTGCATATCCCTGACCTATAGTATCATCTATACAAACAATGTTTTCCTCATGTTGTTGTTTTCTTTCTCCTTTTGTTCCTTACTGCACCATACTACAGTAGCTATAGTGGTTACCCCCTTCCTTCCCTCCCCCCCACCTCCTCCTTCCCCCCTCGCTCCCCCCATCTCCCCAGTTTTCCCTCACCCCCCCCCCCCCATGCACCCTGTTAATAACTTATACAGACTTTATTGAATACCTGTTTTGCAAACCAGCTTTTGATATTCCAACTTAAACCTGCTGTACCTAACTAAAATTTCAATAAAATATGTTTAAAAAAAAGATATAAATAGTAGAAACATCTAGCATTCATCATAAAGGGGGACGTTTTTTAATAAAGTTAAGAATGTGAATAAAACCAAACATTCTCTGGTGAAAAATCAATCTCTGTCATTTAAAACATGTGGATCTGAAAGATTCACCTGCAGGGGACATTTGCTAAATGTCATATTCACGGCTTTATAACTGTGCCCAGAGTGCATTATCTGCCATGTGTTTTTATTCACAGAAAAAGCATGATCAGTTAAAGCCCATTTACACCATAATTCTTGGCACTGCAGCCAGTATGCTATGAAGGATTATGACAAAGTTACTTGGGACTAGATTATTTTAGAGTTTACAATTTTTCATTGTAAAGGATGCTTAAGGATGGGTGAGAACCTAACCCATTTTGGCTCTGTGAGATGTGCTCAAAAACATGCAGGAATGACACTGGGAGGGGGAAAGAGGGGACCTGGTTGTTGATGGCTGGGTACTGATAAAAGGTCTTCTGGACCTCCTGTCTAATATGAACAATTAGTTGACTGTTATGAAATTAGAAATGCATGTGGAAGTGACTGTACAAGAAGAATGGTTAGTGGCCTGGTTAAGGAGAACAATGAGGCATTATGCTTGTGTGTGGTGTGGACTATTGAATATCTTTTCCACTCTTCCAGTTGTTGATGACTGCTATTTCTGCACTGCTGATCCAGTAAGGGGTTATTGACAGGCTCCAATTAGGGTGGGGAATTTACCAACAATGGCTTTATTACTTCTGTGAGAATTTTTGAGACTGTTCACTTCCAAATGCCCCAATTCAATTTTAAGTCATTGGTTATATATCTAGAATCTAAATGATGATGCAGTGACTGAATGATGATCTCAGAGTGCCAGTCCTTTTTAGGCCTTATCAGATATTACTATCATAACATAAAAAACATTTGTCAAATATCTGCTACCTGTGCTATTTCTTTGCAAACAGCTGATAGTGAAAAAAATTAGGCCTTCCGTAAGCTAGGTCTGTCTTGGCGAACACTTATGCATGAAGCTATTGAGCTGACAAAGAAAGAAATGGATAATAGCTCAAAGTCTTGCTTATGTGGGCTATCTTGGTTTCCAGTCATACTGTATATGGTTGCAAAGTTACAAGCGTTAGGGTCAGATATGTGAGTCAAGAGCCCACAAAACCAAGAGTTACTTTAAGTAGGAGATATTAGCCATTGTGTAGGCAGTAGCCCATACATTTGTAGAGTATTTGGCTGGCAGTCAAGTAAACATCTATACAGACAATGACCCATTGCTATATTTGGGGTTGGCTAAATCAGAAGCTCTGGAACAGCGATGGCTTCCAATGTTTTACCACATGATCCATTACAAACATAGTTGCAGTAATTCTTTCCTAACGACATACCCTAGCTGGAGGGAAAACATGAGCTGGAGTGTATGAAAATGGTTTTAGTGAGGGTGACACTGCAAGTGGCCCACTCCCACTGTCTTAGGTCCTGCTTCTCTTGGAGTTAAGGCCTATATTAGCACAAATGGGTTATCAAACAATTTCAAGACCCAGTCATTCAGCAAGCGGTCACCTTATGCTCATGGGACACTGCTCCAATGCACAGTTGAGTTAGATTGTTAGAATTTTTAGACCATTATTAGTGAGGTAGAGACCAAGATATTCTTGAATTGTCTTTATTTTAATTGTGTATTATATTAATTGTTGCAATAACAATGCATTTTGGTCCATGTAATTCTATGCTATGCTGTTAGAATGAAGATGTGCTATGGTTTACCTAGTAGATATGGCTGTGTAAAATAAATGTATTCTGGTTTTTAACCACTTCAATACCGGGCACTCAGAACACTTCCCGCCCAGACCAATTTTCAGCTTTCAGTGCTGTTGCGATTCCAATGAGAATTGCGCGGTCGTGCGACGTTGTACCCAAACAACATTTTTATCATTTTGTTCCCACAAATAGAGCTTTCTTTTGGTGGTATTTGATCGCCTCTGCGTCATTTCTGATCGCCGCTCTAAACAAAAAAAGACTGAAAATTTTGAAAAAAAAACCCCATTTTTCTTTGTTTCTGTCACAAAAATTTGTATAAAGTACATTTTCTCCTTCACTGACGGGCACTGATGTGACTACACTGATGGGCACTGATGAGGCTACACTGACGGGCACTGATGAGGCAGTACAGATTGGCACTGATGAGGTGGCACTGATAAGGTTGCACTGATGATGGGGCACATATACAGCACTGAGGGGCGGCACTGACAAGCAACACTGATGGGCACTGATACGTGGCACTGATATGCGGCACTGATGGACACTCATAGGCGGCACTGATAAGTGGCACTGGGTACTGATGGGCACTGACAGGTGGCACTTTTAGGTGGCACAGGTGGGCACTTTTAGGTGGCACAGGTGGGCACTTATATGTGGCAGTGGTGGGCACAGATGCAACAAGCACTGTTAGGGATGGCACTGGCAGGCATCATACATGGGCACAGTGCCATCCCTACAGTGCACAATAATGCCCTTACCTGGTGGTCTAGTGGGGGCTCCCTGGTGGTCCTGGTCGGCCTCTGTGGTCCTTCCCTGGTGGTCCTAGGCGGCCTCTGCATGATGTCCGGGGGGGCTCCCTGGGGTCTTGATCCGGCTCCCTGGTGGTCCAGTGGGGTGATCCTGAGGGTGGCTGCGCTGATAAATGTTCAGCACAGCCCCCCCTGTCAGGAGAGCAGCCGATCGGCTCTCCGCTGCTCAGGTCTGCAGACCTGAGCAGAGGAAAAGCCGATCAACGGCTCTTCCTATTTACACTGTGATCAGCCATGATTGGTCACGGCTGATCACATGGTAAAAGGCTTCGGATCGAAGCCTTTTACCTTAGTCGGTAATGCGGTGGGTCAGACTGACCCACGGCACCACCGATCGCCGCGATCACGCATTATCCTGAGGACGTCAATAGACGTCCAGTCAGGATAATGAACCCTCGCCCGGACGTCATTTGTCAATGCGCCGGGCGGGAAGTGGTTAAGATATTTGACCCTACATTCCCATTATAGCATAGTAGGTTAATAGGTAGCATAAGATATTACTAGTAGTTAATTTTACGAACTATAAGGCCTCATACACACGGGCGTTTTTTGACGCCGGCGTCTACTGACGTTTTTTTTCTGCTCCCCATGTTAGTCAATGGCCACATAAAAAACGTCGGCATTTTTGAGCTGTAGATGGCATTGGCGTATCAGAGAACCCACGACCAGCGCGTTCCTTGGCTGCATCGACGTCAAAAAGTGCCGCAAAACGCCACGAGACGCCAACAGACGCCAACAAACGCCAACAAACGCCACCTAATATTGTACCGGCGTTTTCCGGCATTTTTTGACGCCGACGTTTTTAGGTTGAAAAATAGCAGAGGAATGATTTTTTTTTAAAAAACGTCTATTGACACCGACGCTCACTAGCGCTCAAAAACGCCAATGCATAACGCCGAAAAACGTTGACTTTTTTTCCTTGACGTCGGGCCCGACGTTTTGTTTATTATTTTATATACGCCCGTGTGTATGAGGCCTTAGTGTTTCAATAATATATACTGTGAGTGCAGTAAAACAATTAAAACAACCAAAACTTTTAGACACCAGAGCAGAGTAGTTGGGTAACATTTAGGAAGGGTAGAGGGAAAAGAGTCAGGGGCTGGAACATCCCAATAAGTACGCCCAGTTGCGTGATATTGTAGAAACCAGTTAGGGACCAGCATTGCTAGAGCAGAGTGACGCCCCTAGCTGCCAGGGGAATAACTACTCTAGTGAGGGAGTTGTAAAAGCCAAGAGAAAGGATAGACAGATTTTGGTGGTAGTGGACTAAATTCTCAGAAGGACAGAGAGGGCGATCTTTCACAAAGACCTTAAGCGCCAAACTATATGTTGTCTACCGGGTGCTCGGGTTGGGCATATCAGGGATCTGGCGGACAGATTACTGGGAGGGGCTGGGGAAGGCCTGGCTGGCATGGTGCACATTGGCACCAATGACAAAGTCAGAGGAAGGTGGAGTTTCCTAAAAAAAAGATTTTATGGACTTAGGAGCAAAATTGAGGATTAGGACCTCCAAGATAGTATTCTAATACTACCGGTACCTCGAGCCACACCAGAGAGGCAGTGGGAGATCAGGGAAATTAACAAGGGGCTGAGGAGATGGTGTAGGAAGGAGGGGTTCGAGTTCCTGGAGAACTGGGCCGACTTCTTAGTCGGTTACCAGCTCTTCAGCAGGGATGGCCTGCACCCAAATGGGGAAGGTGCAGATCAGCTAGGAATGAAGATGGCCGACAAGTTAGAGGGGCTTTTAAATTAGGTGATAGGAGGGAGGGTTCAGATGTAGAAATAGTCAGCGTGGAACACATTTCAGAGGGTAGTTTTGGGGGCATTAGTGGTTGGTTGACTAAAGTACCGAAACCCGAGGTAAGTATAGTAACAAGCCCTAGATGCTACCTCAGAACACCCAATAATGAGATAGTATGAGTCCAGATGAAACTACGTTGCTTGTTCACTAATGTCAGGAGTCTGGCGGAAAAGATGGGAGAACTAGAGCTGCTACTGTACAAGGAGGATTTTGATTTTGTGGGAGACTTGGTTCAATAGCTCTCAGGATTGGCTGGCAACCATTCAGGGGTATTCCCTATATTGCAGGGATAGGGATGGTAAAAAAAGGGGGAGGGGTATGCCTGTATATAAAAAATTATGTACAAGTGAATGTGAGGAACGACATCACTAATGGATCAAGGGAGGAGGTGTATTCCTTATGGGTAGAGCTACAAAGGGGAAAGTAATTCTGGCAATATACTATAGGCCCCCTAATCAGAGGGAAGAGGGGGAGGCAGGCCTCCTATCACAGTTTGGAATGGCGGCATGGATGGGAAGTGTCATTATAATGGGAGATTTGAATTATCAACACATAGACGGGGCGGAACGAACTGCACATTCGTCTAAGGCTCGCTATTTCCTAAATGTCTTGCAGGACAATTTCATGGGTCAGGTGGCATATGCACCAACAAGAAACAAAGCGTTACTTTTAGAGTTACTTGGACACCTGGATGTTTGGGTTCGGCGGGGTCGGCCAAACTTCGCAAAAAAGTTCGGGTTCGGTACCAAACTTAACCCGAACTTTACCCTGGACCCCGAAACCCATTGAAGTCAATGGGGACCCAAACTTTTCGGCACAAAAATGGCTGTAAAAAGTCCTGGAAAGTGCTAGAGGGCTGCAAAGGGAAGTAAAATTGGGGTAAGAGTAGGACAAGTGCCCTACAAAAAAATTGGGATAGAGAAAATAACTTAAACTCAAATAAAAAAATAAAAATGGGAAGGGGGGTGGATGTGGAGTAGGAGCCTAGAGGATGACTAGGCCGTGACCGTGGCAGTGTAGGTGTAAGTGGCGGTGGTGGAGGAGGAGGAGAAGGGGGAGGAGGTAGCCAAAACTTTTTGTTGTTT
>BLSH010431245.1:1687668-1704698 GCA_018402905.1 Glandirana rugosa
AATCGGCCCTCTTCGGTATAGTGATGAGAATCTTGTCACTATACCGAAGAGGGCCGATTAAATATGAAAAGAGTGTGTCAAACTTCTACTAACATCTAAGATGTTAGTAGAATTTTGACACACACTTTTCATATGCAATCGGCCCTCTTCGGGGAGAAGCCATATCACTGTTCTAAGAGTAGTGATATGGCTTCTCCCGGCTAATTTATAGTTTTCACACACAGTTTGAAGATGATTGTAGAACAGTGATATGGTTTCTCCCGGCTAATGTTTACTTTTCTCACACAGTTTTAAGATGATTGTAGAATCTCCAATCATCTTAAAACTGTGTGATAAAAGTATAAATTAGCCGGGAGAAGCCATATCACTGCTCTAGAACAGTGATATGGCTTCTCCCGGCTAATTTATACTTTTCTCACACAGTTTGAAGATAGTCCACATCCACCTCTATTTTTGATTTTTTTTATGTGATTTTTTTTTAATTATTTTAAGTTATTTCCCTATCCCCATTTCCTTGTAGGGCACTTGTCCGACCCTTACCCCCATTTTCATTCCTTTTGCAGACCTCTGGGACTTTCCAGGACTTTCTTGCAGCCATTTTTGTGCCTAAAAGTTTGGGTCCCCATTGATTTCAATGGGGTTCGGGGTCCGTGTCAAAGTTTGGGTCCTGTCCGGACCCGAACCCGGACTATGTCCCGAAGTTCGGGCGAACCAGCAGAACCCGAACTTGCAGAAGTTCAATCAACTCTAGTTGTAATATCATCTCATCCTGCATTCCTGCTGCTGCTGTGAGGGATAGATTAGTGTTCTAAAATCATCTCATACTGCTATAGGGAGAGTTTCCTTCTGCTGGTTTGAGGGATAGATTAGTGTTCTAAAATCATATCATACTGGTATAGGGAGAGGTTCCTGCTGCTGCTGTGAGGGACAGATTAATGTTCTAAAATCATTTCATACTGGTATAGGGAGAGGTTCCTGCTGCTGGTGTGAGGGACAGATTAGTGTTCTAAAATCATATCATACTGGTATAGGGAGAGGTTCCTGCTGCTGGTGTGAGGGACAGATTAGTGTTCTAAAATCATCCGATACTGAATTAGGGAGAGTTTCCTGGTGCTGTGAGGGAAAGATTAGCGTTCTAATATCATCTCATACTGCTATAGGAAGAGGTTCCTGCTGCTGGTGTGAGGGACAGATTAATGTTCTAAAATCATGTCTTACTTCTATAGTGAGAGGTTGCTTCTGCTGCTGTGAGGGATAGATTAGTGTTCTAAAATCATCTCATACTGCTATAAGGAGAGGTTCCTTCCTGGTGCTGGTGTCAGGGATAGATTAGCGCTCTAAAATCATCTCATACTGGTATAGGGAGAGGTGCCTGCTGCTGATGTGAGGGGCAGATTAGTGTTCTAAAATCAACTCATACTGCTATAGAGAGAGGTTCCTGCTGCTGCTGTGAGGGACCTATTAGTGTTCTAAAATCATATCATACTGGTATAGTGAGAGGTTCCTGCTGCTGCTGTGAGGAGCAGATTAATGTTCTAAAATCATCTCATACTGGTATAAGTAGAGGTTCCTGCTGCTGGTGTGAGGGACAGATTAGTGTTCTAAAATCAACTCATACTGCTATAGGGAGAGGTTCCTGCTGCTGCTGTGAGGGACATATAAGTGTTCTAAAATCATATCATACTGGAATAGGGAGAGGTTCCTGCTGCTGCTGTGAGGGACAGATTAATGTTCTAAAATCATCTCATACTGGTATAGGGAGAGGTTCCTGCTGCTGGTGTGAGGGACAGATTAGTGTTCTAAAATCATATCATACTGGCATAGGGAGAGGTTTCTGCTGCTGCTGCTGTGAGGGACAGATGAATGTTCTAAAATCATCTCATACTAGTATAGGGAGAGTTTCCTGCTGCTGGTGTGAGGGACAGATTAGTGTTCTAAAATCATCTCATACTGCTATAGGGAGAGGTTCCTGCTGCTGCTGTGAGGAATACATTGGTGTTCTAAAATCATCTCATACTGCTATAGGAAGAGTTTCCTTCTGCTGGTTTGAGGGATAGATTAGTGTTCTAAAATCAACTCATACTGCTATAGGGGGAGGTTCCTGCTGCTGCTGTGAGGGACATATTAGTGTTCTAAAATCATATCATACTGGTATAGGGAGAGGTTCCTGCTGCTGCTGTGAGGGACAGATTAGTGTTCTAAAATCATTCGATACTGAATTAGGGAGAGTTTCCTGGTGCTGTGAGGGAAAGATTAGCGTTCTAATATCATCTCATACTGCTATAGGGAGAGGTTCCTGCTGCTGGTGTGAGAGACAGATTAATGTTCTAAAATCATGTCTTACTTCTATAGTGAGAGGTTGCTTCTGCTGCTGTGAGGGATAGATTAGTGTTCTAAAATCATCTCATACTGCTATAAGGAGAGGTTCCTACCTGGTGCTGGTGTCAGGGATAGATTAGCGCTCTAAAATCATCTCATACTGGTATAGGGAGAGGTTCCTGCTGCTGCTGTGAGGGATAGATTAGTGTTCTAAATTCATCTCATACTGCTATAGGGAGAGGTTCCTTCCAAGATTTGTTTTGAGGAAATTTCAAAGTGTTGTGACTAGTTATGATTTTTTCCATGGGCCTTGTCATTGCTGCAAAATGGAGAAGTAGTTTTCCCTCAAATGTGCTCCCATGCCACCAGATAACAAAAAGATGTCAGCAAAAAGATACACCCTGAAGTTAAATTTTATTTCCATACTTTGTACTTGTTAACTTCCTTGACCTTCACCTAATTATCCATAACTATCAACTGCAATCTTTGTCGATTGTAGAACATACAAGTCTCTCTGTCATCAAAGGGTTGCATGGAAAGTTATCAGGAGATCCTCTCTTGCGTCTTCAAGATTGTTGTCTTTTTTTTTAAATATTTTTTTTTGGGTTTCACAAAAAAGGCAATACATAGCTCAACAAAGTGAAGGAGTTGACAGTAAAACGTAATATATAAACCTAGTTGTTGTCTTGATAAACAGGTGGAGATTAGGCAACATACCCAATAAACACTAAATAGAGGATGTTGAATAAAAAAAGACTATTTTGAGAAGTACTGGTAGGTTATTTGGCTGCTGTCTAAATTGGTCCTAGTATGTGTATGAATGTGAGTTAGGGACCTTTGATTCTAAGCTCCTTGAGGGCAGGGACTGATGTGAATGCACAATACATACTGTATATGTAAACTGCGCTATATACCTGTAATTAATAAATGTTATTTAATTTACAATCTTAGGATGTGAAATCCATTTATTGTGTTCCATACGTTGATAGATAATATTTTGAATGATAGACTTTGTTTTTTTTTTGTTTCTTTACCTTCAATTTATAATGCGAGATGAAGTAATGCAGAGTAATATAATACAATAATGCAATAAACCCTTGATAACATTAAGCACTAGGGGGTAAGCTGTTTATTGAAGCTTGTGATTTGTAACCATTGAATGCCCTGCTCACCTCACGTATTGAAGAAACGGTATTTGATGTACTGACTAATGTTCTGAGTTTCCATTCTAACTTTATTTCTGGGCATTTTTAACTTGTAGCTTGGGCCAAATCCTCTGCAAAACTCTTTTCTCAGCATGTTCATCAACCTTTCAACATTTCAGATCAGCCAAAGACAAAATATTAATAATAAACCATGGGAATGTAGACAGGACCCTTATATGGAAGTAATGTGAGCAGTGAAGTCAATATTTTTTGCAATAATCTTTCTTTTATTTATTGGCGCTAGTTTGTGAGGTTTGATCTTTTAAGTTTCCCATTTTCATTATTATTGTATTTTTATATTGATGTTCATCACTTACAGTTATAGAGTACATCTGTACAACAATTTAGAGATGAACTATCTGATCTGATCAAATTCGATCTAAGTGCAGAAAAATGTTAGGTTAATCATAGGTCCAACTACATAATATACAAAATTGCCTCAGGTAATGTAAGTTTGTGTTTTCAGGCATGCAAGATAGTGTCACTGTGGCTAACGATCTTAAGAACGCATGCCCCATTACCCCAATACAACTTCATAAATCAGACAGTGCTGATTTAATTTTATTAAGGCCTAGTTCACACTTGTTGTTGCATTGCTTTGCAGCAGCTGCTGTGCAGTTTGATCTGATTGAGATCAGTATTTCATGAAATATATTGACATCCCATACAGTTCCATTGCCTGCCATGCAGTACTTTTTTCAGTGTATCATGCTCGCACATCACCGCAACATAGTGGTGTGAACCAGGTACATAGGAGACAAGGCATTTGGCTTTGTCCATGCGACAGGACTGCACTGGAATAGATTCCAATTGCATTTGGTGTGATTTAACCATTATAGAGGTACTGTGTTCACCATAAGTGTGCCTCCCTTATCTTAAAAGAAAGCTGACCAGCACCGAGGGGCAGTTGTTCTTCCACATTATCATTCGAAAGCAGCCTCTCTGAGAGCCTGTGTAGGATATTGCTTATATTAGAAATTAAAATGTGATAATATTCTTTTTTATATTTTTTAAATAAATTATAAAGAAAAGTGATTATTATGATGAAATGGTTTGGTCAATGTTAGGACCAGAGGAAAACTGCTTTAGAAACTACCTTCAAGTACTCTTTATGTTTGTGGTCCTGTACTTGAGTGCCCTCAAGAACATAAGCACTGGGGTAAGTGATCTTAGCGGTGTGGCTCTTTCCCAGTGAGGGTGTACTAAAAAACGCAAGTGAACTCTGGACAAGTTGAAGCTGTAACCAAAAAAGGTGAATGGTGTGAAGAGCTATGCTTAGAAGTATATTTTACTGCCAGACTGTAAAAGCTGTAACCAGTGCCCAGACTGAGGAATCCTTTGTAGGGTTCTCAAAGCTTAAGATAAGGCAGCCTCTGTAGGGCCTGGCAGCCTTCTGCATCAAAGGGAAAACAATATAGCGCATAACACACATAATCTGAATGTGCAATCTCTTTTAGGCATGCAAACAATCTAAAGAAGATTGTACAAAGATTACATTGTCAAAATATAAAATGTATGGTGAGCCTAAAGTGCAATTAAACCAATCGATTTAATGATTTCCCAAAACAGTTACATTCAAAGCATGCTGTAAACGATAACTGTCACAACAGCTTTACACTTTCAACCAAGCTATCAAACCATCAAATGTCTGATGTCATAACTGATGTGCAGCACCATGGCAATTGTAGATTAAACAGAGACTGAGTTGGTAGTGTCCTTGTCTGTAAAAGATAGGAGTGCTTAGTTCCACTTTAAGACCAAATGGCTTCAGTATAAAAAGTCATTAATGAAGATTTAGATTGCCACATATTTATCCTCCTTACCTGAAAGTTTCTAACAAGTTTGCGTTTTTTTTTTTAATATACAGTACATCTTAATACCATTAGTATGTTCCCAAAATGTACCATTATGTTCCAGTAGACCTCCTTCTGTGGGGCTTGTCAGCCTATTAGATCATACATTTGATATGTAGGTGTCAGTATAAATAGGAGAAAGTGGCTCTAGATGCATATGCTTTAACTTGATAAGAAACGACAATGACATTTTTAAAAGCTTTGTAAAGAATTCAGTGAAATGGGAAGGTTTAGTCTTGTTTGCCATATGCTAAATGCATTTGAATAAGTATTCGGCTACTTGATACATCTATTCCGTCCAATAGCAATCTTTTGTGGTTCCCCATAATATTTCCATGATCCACAGTCTTAATAACATTTCTTGTGGCTCACTCATATTTTTTTATAACTAGTTACGCTCACAGCACACAAGGAAAAAGCAGAATTGATTAAACGTTCCAACGTTTCTTTTTCAGTGAACCACATATAAACATTTCCATAGTGTAAACTGTCAGTAAATGACAGTTACGGAGATTTGGCAATATGTTGTTCAGTCATTGTATAGAAAATGACTATGTATATTAAGAAAAATTAGTTTTCAATACATTTTTTTCATTTTTTTACTCAGAAAAGTAAGACAGGATTTCATATTTTTATATCAGACCAATGCATTCCTAGTGCATACCTTATGCATTTTATCAAGAAAAGGTATATGACACACTGTACCTAATTTATGGTCACCTTATTCTTAACTCATGGACTTTGGTTCTCCAAGGCTGTCAGCATCTGCATCCATGAGTGCTTGCAGGTTGCTTTTTATAGGTAATATGATATGGTCTATGGATCTTTTATTGTTTATTGTCCCCTTTTCCAACATCATCTTCTCTTTTGAATATTACCTTTGCTTCCTGAAACCAGTGTATTTGAGCCCTAGCTGAATTGTTCTTCTTTCAGTCAATAGTTTTCCAAATTAAAAAATTCTGAAGCTATTTCAAACAGAGGGAAGGAACAAAGTGGTGTCTTTGCAGGCAATCAGATGATCGGTAACATATTCTGTACAACAAATGAAGGATGACAGCTGTGATGCAAATAGTTGGTTTGGACAGGTAAAGTTTCAGATATGCATTGTGAATATGTAATTAATATGAAAGCGCTACCCCATATATATAAACTTATATCAAATGTTGTACACATATCAAAATAAAGTGGCAGTGCAGTATAAAGTCCAAATAAAGTTCATAAGTAGTTCATAAATGTTCTTAGGATTTCATAATCTTCTTGATATATAATCATCATATGTGCAGAAAGTGCCAAGTGCTGTAAATATACAATTCATGCAGTCTGTGCTCCCCTCCTGTGTCCCCTTGCACTCACCAGATATCATGGACTTCCATAACAGAAGTTTTAAATGCTTGTGCTGGTGGCTGGGTGTTGTAGTCCCATAGGCTATATCTTCAGTGGCAGCTTTTCTTGTTCTTGGGGTATGATGGGGTATTGGGTAACAGATGACAGAGAAGAAGTATATAGTGTAAGGGCCAGTTCACACAAAAATGCACTCCGGATACGTTCTGGGTCAGTTTTTGCTTACAGCTCACACCACATGCAGTACCGGTTTGTGTTTGACACAAATTCTTATGTTCCAGTACAGTTCTATGCAGAAAAAATGCAGCATGTTCTACTTTTATTTCTGCACAGGAAACTGTCCGGAAAGTGACTGCACTGGTGTGAACTAGATCCATTGGAATACAGTGGCGGCCAGTCATTAGAGGGCGCTCAGTCAGCCCGACCCCCTGCAGGAGGCGTCGGTATATTGACTTTTTTTTATCTTGGCTCCTTGCTGTCTGCTGACAATAAGTAGTGAGCTGATTGGTCAGTCATAAAAGACTATGTATGTGCGCTGAACAGGTGCACACACATAGTCTAATTGGCTGCCCTGAGCCAGTGACTGACTGGCATTGGATGCAGTGGGCAGGGGCGGGACTGTGGTGGACATGCTGGCTGCGTGATTACTTATGCAGACGCAGCACTCCGCCGGGTTTCAGTCCCAACTCCCGACTCTGCACTCCAGCATGCTCCCCGCTTGCCACACTCTGCACACTGCCAGCCCGCCTAAGAGATGGGGTAAGTGCGGGACTTTGTCCCGGCTTCAGGGGGTGGCTGTCAATGCCACCAGGCCCTATCTGAGGCTCTGTATACTGCTATATGGTGACTCTGTATACTGCTATATGGTGACTCTGTATACTTCTATATGGTGACTCTGTATACCGCTATCTGGGGCTCTGTATACTGCTATATGGTGACTCTGTATACTGCTATCTGGGGCTCTGTATACTGCTATATGGGGACTATGTATACCGCTATCTGGGGCTCTTTATACTGCTATATGGTGACTCTGTATACTGCTATATGGTGACTCTGTATACTCCTAACTGGGGCTATGTATACTGCTATATGGTGACTCTGTATACCGCTAACTGGGGCTCTGTATACTGCTATATGGTGACTCTGTATACCGCTAACTGGGGCTCTGTATACTGCTATATGGTCACTCTGTATACTGCTATCTGGGGCTCTGTATACTGCTATATGGTGACTCTGTATACTTCTATCTGGTGGCTCTGTATACCCCTATCTGGGGTTCTGTATACTGCTATCTGGTGGCTCTGTATGCTGCTATCTAGTGGCTCTGTATACCCCTATCTGGGGACTCTGTATACCCCTATCTGGTGATGCTATATACCCTATCTGGTGATGCTGGGCTGTATACTCCTGACACAATGGGTGGAAACTATAATGGGTGGGGCTTATGAGAAGTGGGAGGGGTCAAAAAGAAAGGGCGGGGTCTGGTGCCCCCCATCCTAAAATTTCACCAGCCGCCACTGTTGGAATACATGGAAAACACTGTGCATGCATTTTTAGTACAGAAAAAAGCGCACGGAACTGCATCTAGTGTGAACAAGCACTAACTCAGTTTTATTAAATTTAAGGGCCAGTTCACACCATAGTAACACAGTCAGGATGCGTTCCAGATGCTTTTCTGCAAGCGTGTTTTTGAGGCAGTTTGATGCATTCCAATGCATTTTTGGTGCGTTTTTGATGTAGTCCAGTGAATTTTTTCCCCTATTTTTTCTTAATCTTAAATAAGGAAATGTGTGCTCCAGTGCATCGTTCGTGCATTTAGGTGCATTCCGGTGCATTTTTGGTGCATTTATGTGAGTTCCGGTGCATTCCAGTGCATTTTTGGTGCATTTTACAGCATTCCAGTACAGTCCAGTGCAGAAAAAATGCAACATGCTTTAGTTTGTTTTCAGGAACTGGAACGCACTCGAATTGCAAGCACTGGTGTGAACTATGCCATTAAAAACCATATAACCTAACTTCCATGCATTTTTGATGTAGTAAAAAAAAAACAATGGACTGTATGTGGTTTTAACTGTCCTTAACCACTTCCTTACTGGGCACTTAAACCCCCCTCCTGCCCAGACCAATTTTAGGCTTTCAACGCTGTCGCATTTTGAATGACAATTGTGCGGTCATGCGACGCTGTACCCAAACAAAATTGACATCCTTTTTTTCCCACAAAAAGAGCTTTCTTTTGGTGGTATTTGATCGCCTATGTGGTTTTTATTTTTTGCGCTATAGACAAACAAAGAGCGACGATTTTGCAAAAAAAGAACAATATTATTTTAAAATATTAAAAAAAATATAAAAAAGAAAATTATTCATCGGTTTTGTCCGATATATATTCTTCTACATTTTTTTGGTAAAAAAAATCGCAACCGCCGTATTTTGATTGGTTTGCGCAAAAGTAATCGTGTCTACAAACTGTGGGAATAGATTTATGGCGTTTTTTACTTTTTTTTTTTTACTAGTAATGGCGGCGATCTGCAATTTTTATCAGGACTGCGATATTGCAGTGGACATGTCGGACATTTTTGACACATTTTTGGGACCAATGACATTTATACAGCGATCAGAAATTTAAATGTCCACTGATTACTGTATAAATGTCATTGGCAGTGAAGGGGTTAACCTGTAGGGGGCAGTGAAGGGGTTAACTGTGTTCCCTGGGTGTGTTCTAACTGTGGGGAGGCGGGGCTGGTCGGGACATAACAGATCTAACTGATCCCAGTGACAGGGACCAGTAGATCTGTCATGTCCCCTTCACAGTACTTCTGCAGCTGCACAAGTGATCGGCGGGTCTCGGGCAGACATCGAGTCCGCCCGATCCACGGGCATGCCCACGCAGTGTGCGGCGGCCGCAAGAGCGCAGCTGCAAGTGCACACGGTGAGCGTGCACAAGACAGGACGTCCGTGGACGTCCACCGGGCATTTCAGAGCCGAGCTGTAGCCGTCTTTCGGCTATAGCGCGGATCTGAACTGGTTAAAAGCATGTCATTTGCACAAATATGTTATTTTCATGCATTTTCCAGTAAGCGCAGGAAATACAAATCTAAAACAGATTGATTAGCACATGTATTGTGATTAGGCTGTTATTGAATAGCTTCCCCACAATATGGCTCAACAAATGTCAACAGTGCTTCTTAGTTAATTTTACTGGTTTGGTGCTGTAACTATTGGCTGGTTTTTGCAGCCACAATTGCTTGCCTATGGTTTTCACTTTCATTGGTATCTTTTGCACAGTACCGCTTCACTCATCATATAAAGAAGAAAATTCCACTAGAGTACGATGCAGCAATCATGTGATTACAAGCCATACTTTCATATATATCACTGAGTTAAGATTAAGTCTATGCGTAGCAACAGAAAGTCCACAATTATAGACACCAGAGGCTATTTTGGAAAGGGATTGTTAATTATGAAAAGAAATGGCTGCTATTGTTGCTGTTGGGCTCATGCTTTCTACCAGTGGCGGCCTGTCCATAGGGGGTGCAGTTTTTTTTGAAGCACATGATTAGAGCCTGAGGCTCTAATTGGCTTCAAAAAAAGGTGGGCTCGGGGCACAGAGCACAGTGCCCTGAGACCACCCAGTTGTGTAACAATAGCAAATTAATATTTGCTATATTCTTCCTAATTCTCCTCCTGGCCAATCAGGAAGCCGGTCCTGAGACCTGATTGATGAGAGGAAAAATGAGGCTGGACGCCCGCACTCCAATATTCACCTTTATTCAGTAAAAGTCCATGTATTACAGAGAAAACATCAGAAGACCCGAGGGGTGTAACGTGGGCTGACATGTTTCACACCGTGTTGGGGTGCTTACTCATAGCCTGGTGTTACCAACTGGTCACCTTACCTATATACAGGTAAGGGAAAGATTGAAAGCAACGCTAGTAGTTTCAATCAACAGGTAAATCACCTGCAGCTGCCCAATCACCCTACAGAGACAGGAAAGAGATGTGATTGTAGAGTGTGGCCATACACATAGCAATAGAGAATGATAAACGATCTGTTCAAAACAGAATTTGGTCGGTATAGAATGCACGCCAATGTAGAGCAAAAAGGTAGCAAAAGGCTCACACAAAGGAAAAAGACATCTGTTACTATATAAACCTGTCTTCTGTGATTAGGCTGCTGGAAGTGAGACCCATTCCTTGTTAAAATGTATCAACATTTATTGAAAAAGTACAAATAAAAACATTTATTCAAAATGCAACAGCATAAATATAAACAGATCTCCATAGCTCAGATCCACAAAACCAAATATATTGCTTATATATAAGAAAATTTCAACCACAGAAAATCTTATTACAAAAACATTATTATAGATCTGGGGTGACTGGCTAATAAAGTAGTTTCCTTAACAAATATGGTTAAATACAAAAAATACCAGCAGTATATCTTATACATATTGCACAAAGCGTGCATAAGCTCACATCAGCGCAAATGTATTACATATATGCCCAAACCATAATAATAGGCACAGAATAAAAAACAAAAACAAAACCAGCAGTCACTATGGAGAGTGTTTATAAAACGTTGCAAGGTGATACACAAACAAATGGAATGAACCATATGGCACAAACCATAAAACCCTGACTAGAGTGGGAAAAACCCTGTCAAAGCTAGGCATGAGAAATGTACAACCATGTGATATAACAAAAATGTGAATTAAATTAACCACTTCCCGTCCGCCCACTGTCAAATGACAGTGGGGCGGAATGGCTATTACTGCGGGCGGACGTCATATGACGTTGCCCCTTTAAGCCGGGATTGCGCGCGATCTGGCGCACGCATCCCAGCTCTGTCGGTGTCGGCGTGTCCCCAGGACCCACCGCGTCACCGACAGGGGTGAACAGCCATTGGTTCGCACGTCCGTCGTTCGCACGTACGTCGGTGGCGGCGTGTTCCCAGGGAACACTGCCTGTCACCGACACTGGTATCAGTCGCTGGCCAGTGGCTGTTACCTTGTGATTGGCTGTGATCTACTTTACAGCCGATCATATCCAATGTAAACAGAGCGGTAACTCACTGTTACCAGCTCTTCTCTCCTCACACAGTGTCCAGTGTGAGGAGAGAAGAGCTGGGATCAGTGAGTTACTGATCTATTAAGTAAAAACACACACCTGTCACTTCCCCCTGCCCCCCAATGCACCTGTCACCCAACAGTCACCCCATATGCCCCCATAATGGGTGCCTGTCATCATAAAGTGTACCTGTCATCATAAAGTGCACCTGTCATCAGACTGCCATCATAAAGTGCACCTGTCACCAGTCACCCGTCAGTGACCATGGCATTTCACCCATCACCCATCAGTGACAACCGCCAGTCACCTGTCACCCATCACTGACCACGGCCAGTCACCCGTCACCCATCAGTGACCTCCACCAGTCACCCGTCACCCATCAATGACCACCACTAGACACCCATCACCCATCAGTGACCACCACCAGACACCCGGCAGCCATCGGTGTGCACCACCAGTCACCCATCAGTGACCTCCACCAGTCACCCGTCACCCATCAGTGACCTCCACCAGTCACCCGTCACCCATCAGTGACCACCACCAGTCACCCATCACCCATCGGTGACCACCACCAGACACCCGTCACCCATCAGTGTCCACCGCCAGTCACCCATCACCTATCAGCGACCACCGCCAGTCACCTGTCACCCATCAGTGACCACTGCCAGTCACCTATCACCCATCAGTGACCACCGCCAGACACCCTCACCCATCAGTGACCACCGCCAGTCACCCATCACCTATCAGTGACCACCGCCAGTCACCCGTCACCCATCAGTGACCACTGCCAGTCACCTATCACCCATCAGTGACCACTGCCAGACACCATCACCCATCAGTGACCACTGCCAGACACCCGTCACCCATCAGTGACCACCGCCAGACACCCGTCACCCATCAGTGACCACCGCCAGTCACCCATCAGTGACCACCACCAGTCACCCATCAGTGACCATCGCCAATCACCTGTCAGTGACCGTCACACCCATGAGTAAACATCACCTGTAAAAGTCTCACACATGTGGTATCACCATACTCGGGGGGAGTAGTAGAATGTATTTTGGGGTGTCATTTTTGCTATGTACATGCCATGTGTTGGAAATATCTTATAAATGTACAACTTTGTGTAAAAAAAAGCATTTTCATTTTTTTCCCACATTTTCCAAAAACTATTGGAAAAAAAAGAACCGTTCAAAAGACTCATTATGTCTCATAGATTATACGTTAGGGTATTTGCTTTCCAGAATTTTGTGGGTAATTCCATTGTCCTGGTGCTCCAGGGCCTTCAAAAATGTGATAGGTCATCATGACATTAGATGTGTAATTTATGTCCCTAGAATACCTGACGGCACTCCCTGCATGTTGGGCCTCTGTATGTGGCCAGGCTGTGAAAAAGTCTCAGACATGTGATATCGCCATACTCAGGAGGAGTAGCAGAATGTGTTTTGGGGTGTAATTTGTGGTATGCATATGCTGTGTGTGAGAAATAACCAGTTAATATGACATTTTTGTGAAGAAAAAAAAAATCTTCATTTTGCAAAGAATTGTGGGAAAAAATGACAACTTCAAAAATTCACCACACCTCTTACTAAATACATTGGATTGTCTACTTTCCAAAAAGGGGTAATTTGGGGGGTATTTGTACTTTCCTGGCTTGTGAGGGTTTCAAGAAATGAGATAGGCCGTCAGTATATCAGGTGTGATCAGGTGTGATCAATTTTCAATGATTGGCACCATAGCTTGTAGACTCTATAACTTACACAAGGACCAAATAATATACACTTATTTGGGTTATTTTTACCAAAGATATGTAGCAGTATAAATTTTGACCAAAATTCACAAAGAAAAATTACTAATTTGCAAACTTTTATGACAGAAACAAATAAAAAGGCATTTTTTCACGAAATTGTCAATCTAATTTTATTTATAGCACAAAAAATAAAAAAAACCCTAGTGATTAAATACCACCAAAAGAAAGCTCTATTTGTGTGAAAAAATGGACGCAAATTTCATATGGGTACAGTGTTGCATGACTGAGTAATTGTCATTCAAAGTGTGATAGCGCTGAAAGCTGAAAAATGGCCTGGACAGGAAGGGGGTTTTCGTGCCCGGTACTGATATGGTTAAAGAGGATATCCAATCAGAGATGAAACCATTAATCATAAATGTATAGATATAGGTCATGTGAGCACTAGACTGTTGTATGCACCACTTATCACCCTGGATGAACACAGAACAACAAGACCTGAAAGGAATAAAAGAACCTGTTAATCCAATGTTATAATCCTCAAAGGTAATGGTAATAAGATGAAGTCACACAGACAATATATATCATTAATTAATATAGTGATGATTAATCTAATCAATATATATAATAATAATAATAATAATAATATAATAAAATACAATTAAATAAAGTGAACAGGCATGAAGACCTGATTGGCTGGGAGTCTTAGGACCCACTTCCTGTTCGGCCAGGAGGAGAATCCGGGATGGAGGTTGGTCGGGTAGACGCTGAGCTAATACAGCCACCAAGACCGCCAGGATTCTCGGGAATGTCCTGCATCCATAAAAGTGAGTCTCCAAGGATCTCCTAATCCCTGCTTTGATCAGAGCTAAAATACATGCAGTGACTCGATGTACTCTGCGTTCCTTCAAACTGTGCTGGATGCATTGCGAATCGGCATACTATCCATCCATAATACGGACAGAGCTGCACTCTGTTCATTAATGAATCTGTCCTTCATCAATCACGGATTACTGGAATAGCTCTTGCTAGTACAGAACTTTCACTCAGTTATAAACTTTCTTTAATGGTCACTCGAGATACCCCTCAGAGTTCATTTAAAACAAGAATTTTTACTGCAATACCAGTCCTTTAAACCCTACAGAGAAATACATCAGTGGTTGTAGTGAGGCATCACTGCCTTCCCACTCATCTCCCACGCGTGGGGAAGGGGTGGAATTGGTTTGCTGCCCCCCCCAACATATTGAGTACCAGCCGCCATTGCTTTCTACCAAAGCATATGTGGTCATGTAAATCCCTTTTTTTTTTACTTACAATGTTTTGTTAAGGACACTCACTGTACTGCTTGACACTTTTTGTCCTCAGTGGGCCTTTTACAAAGTGGGACTTTTTCATGTTATAATATGATGACAGCACAGATAACCATGTGAGTATTTCCTTTATATGCTGGGATTACCATAGAAACAGGGCTGGACTGGTACAAAAATTGGGCCCTGGACTTCATCCAGACTGGCCCACTGTAATTTTGCAAACACGCACAAAAACAGTATCCTGTGCATTTGTGCGAGAGTAATGTCATCACAGCCCGGCTATCTACACAGCAGGAGCACGCAAACCCAAAAGGGCATCAGTGACAGCGCACCGCTGGAGAGCTTCGCTTTAAAGGTAAGTTTGTCATGTGACAATAAAATCGTACCCACACTGCAAGGGCTTGTTTAGGTCCAGGCAGCATGAAAAAAGGGAGATTTGCTTACTTGATCCTTCATCCTGCTAGCCCGGTCCTCAGAAAGTCTTCTCTCCCATTCTCCAGCAGCCTGAGGTCTTCTGATGTCATCAAGACTGATGCAGAAACCATAGTCCTACACTGGACGTGATGATAAGTCTTCCTCCGCATAATGTGTTCTCCTTCCCTATACTCCAGTGGTCTAAGGTCCTCTGATATCATCAAGAACAAAACAGGGTCCATAGCCCTACACTGCAGGGATGATGCCTTGATCACATCAGAATACCTTAGACTGCTGGAGCATGGGGGAAAAGGCTCTCTGAAAGCCGGTCTAGCAGGATGGAGGATCAAGTAAGCAAATTTTTTTCATGCTGAGGAGCATGGGGAAGAAGAACACATCATGTGAAGGAAGACTTACAGGAGTGGATCAGAGGCGTGTCACAGCTGTAACTGGTTAGGTCGGGTTTGTTTTGCGTGGAGGGAACCCTCACCATCGTTTTGGAGTATCCAGTAATCCCAGACCCCTCCCCATCCAACACTGCAAAACCTCCAGCCTGCATGTTGGTTTGGTAAGCTGTAGGGCAGATCACCTATAGAAATAATTCATCCCCTCCTTCAGGGGTGACCGCTACATAGGCAATGGAAGGTGGTATGTGCAGCAGGCTATTGGGGAGAGGAGATTGGGGGATACCTCCCAAGAATGTCTCCCCAATGATAGAGGGGAGGATGAAGAACAATGACCTGAGCTGAGTATGAATAGGCAGAGGAGGGGCAATTAATAGCTTTCACCAATTATTTAAATTATGTACTATGGGCCTCCTCTTCCCATTCCATACCCCCTTCATCCCATAGGACCCCTTCTTGCTATAGAGCACCCTTTATCCCATAGGGTTCCCTTCATTCCATAGGTTCCTTCTTATAGAGCCCCCTACATCGAATACAACTACTTCTTTCCATAGGGACCTCTTCATTCCATACAACCCCTTTATCCCATAGGGCCCCCTTCTTCCTATAGGGCCCTCCTTCATTCCATAGGGGTGTTCTTCTTATAGGCCCCCCTACAACCCCTTCATTCCATAGCATCGTTCTTCCCATTGGGGCCCCCTTCATTCTATAGGGTCCTTCTTCTAGGCCCCCTACATCCGATACAACCCCCCTTCATTCCATAGGGTCCTTCACCCCATTGGGGGCCCCCTTCATTCCATACGGTCCTTCTCATAGGACCCCTACATCTCAAACACCCCGTTCATTCCTTAGGGCCCCTTCTTCCTACAGGAACCTCTTCATTCCCTGTGTCCCCTGGTTGTCTTGTATCTCCCTGCCCCCTCCAGTCTGGTCCCCAGCCCCCCTCTCCCCCCTGGTGTCCCCCTGCCCCATAGGACTAAGCCTGAAGCCTGGCTCTGCATTATATATTTTAAAATAAACCACTAATGCGCACACCTATTTTTCATCAAGTGCAGTAGTGAACAGCTGCCAACATCAAACAGGTTCAGGCCTGTACTGGCCATCGGGACTACCGGGAGTTTCCCGGTGGGCCGATGGCTCAGTGGGCCGGCCTCGTCCTCACAGGGTCCCCGCGATCTACCCGTCAATCACCGCCAGTCAGCTGACGCCTGACGGGTAGATCGCGGATTCAACTGCAGAGAAGCGCAGGGAGCGACTGTGTATGAAGTTCTCATTGATGTCACGCTGCTCCCTGGCGGCCCCGCCCCCTCCTCTCTCCTCGTCCATTCCAATTGGCTTGTAACATCACCTGGGATGGACGAGGAGAGAGGAGG
>BLSH010431245.1:1705886-1724249 GCA_018402905.1 Glandirana rugosa
CGACGTACAAATGTCCTACGACTTCCTGCCTCCAGATCGGGATGTGTTACTAATGAGTAGGGTCCTCCGGAAGGCGGTACATCACCACTACGGGGACACGCAAGTCGAACGACGGTTATCAAATATTGTCGATAATTCAGAAATAATACAAAATACATATATCACATACGACATATACAAGTGTAATGTTACTTAACACCATTGGACAAGTCCCGACCTGACCCTGTTTTTAAACCGGGACCTGAAGTAGGTCTGGCCGGGTCCCGTGTAGTCCCATGTCACGTGTCGCGTGTAGCCCCATGTCGCGTGGTGCCCTGATGTGCGCTGTACCCCGATGTGCGCTGTGCACTGTACCCTGATGTGCCCTGGGCCGGTCTGGATGAAGTCCAGGGCCAAATTTTTGTCCCAGTCCAGCCCTGAACAGGTTACCACAATTCATTGTAATGTGAACATATACAGCATACACTATATACATAAAACATAATAAAGACTTAATAGCTGTTATAAACTATTGGCAGCAAGCTGAACGCACAGGGGCATCACCACTACATGGCGGAAGGCCTCCTGGGATGAGTAATCATTGTGTAGGGCTAGACCTCCGTCCTTCAGCATCCTGTAAACATGCAGCGGCACAGGTTATTCAGAAAAGTTATTTTCTGTTAGCTTGTGTATTATTTAACAGGTATTACCTTGCTTTTACCTCGCTGTTTGTCGGCTCAGGACATCAGAACCGGCGGCTTTGGCTCATTCATTCAAACTCACTGTGCAATGACAGAAAATGACGAGCGCAGGCTGGAGGTGGCTGATGTGTGCAGTGTCTGGAAAGCTGAAGTGTGCCGCTCTGTGTCTGGAAGTTTGATACCTAGCCATGGGCAGTACAGCGGTGATCAAATGCGACTCGTGCAGCCATTAATTTGATAAGCTGTCACTGAGCCATCGGCCCACAGGGAAACTCCCGGTAGTCCCGAAGACCAGTACAGGCCTGCAAGAAACATGCAAGTGCTTTATTTGATTGTGAAAAAACAAGGGAATAGTAACATTATATGAAGTGCATTTTTCATAGAGGTTATCTAAATCTAATGAGTGACTCAAATCACTTAGGTAAAGGTGGAGATGTGTGAATAAGCTGTAGTGTTTAAAACTACAGATATGGGTGTATATGTAACTTTTGTATGCACACAGTGCACTTTTTAGATAGACTTTAGTGGGTTTTTACATTTTTTTTCTGTTTACTAAGACATTTTTTTTTGCATTTACATTTTTACTTTATGTGTGTTTTATCCTTTTAAGCACGCATTTTCATGGGGTTTACTGTATATACTGTAGGTAAGAAGAAGACTGCAATGTTTTACCAAAAGCTGATACATAGCCTTTAGCTCTGGTTCAATTTCATTTGCAGCTTGCTGATATCTGTGAAAATTTATTTAACAGATGTAAATGCAAGTCACACTGAAATTGCACAGAAATAGTGCAAGTAACTTTTTTAAAGAGTTGCAGCTATTTAAATGGTCCTATTGCCGCAAATGGGGTGCGACTTGCCATGCAACTTTAAAATGTCAAGTCACACTGGTGTGAACCAGGGCTTAAAGTAAACCTGGTAGGATTCTTGGTCCAAAATAGGAATGATGTTTGGGTTCGCCGCTGCATTAAGTTTGTGGCCAATTTTGCTTGTTTACTTTTTGCCTGAACAGTGAACTTGTGGGTTTGCCTGAGGGCTAAACACAAATCTCCCACAGTTCATAGCATAAACTGTAAACTGCAGTCAGGTGGCAGAGTAAGAGCAATAGTGAGGCTTGGAAACTGCTCCCCTATTTTAAAGTTCCTCTCCCATCAGCGTTAGTTGTGTTGTGTTTGTCTTGTTGCGATAGTTGTGTTAGTGCTAATGTACAGTGTTAGTGTATTACTTACAGAACTATACATTGATATATACAATGTTGTATATTGCCATTGCTACATTACAGCGAATTGCAGTGTGGTGGGCTTCAGACAGTGGAGTGTAACCACTTGCATTCACTGTGCTTTTCAGCGCTCTCTCACTGTAAATTGCATTGCAGTTTGTACCACCCATTGTATTTACAGTAAATAGACTCAACAGTACTTTTTAGAACTACCAACAGTACCTGGGTGTGCAAGCATGTACATAAGGAATGTGAGGGGAAAGCGCAACATCAGTTTGCCAGGATGTCATCCAGGGGCAGCTTAAAGAGGAGTGGAAGGAGTAGCTGTCCTGTTTCATTGGTTGGTGCTGCTCCACAGGTGCAGGCCACTGGAATTTTTTTGTCTGCTCCACAGGGCTCAGCAGATTCAGCCTCACTTCACACAAGTACTGTAGAAAGCACCATAATAGCCTGCAGCCTTTGCATGCTGCATATCAAGCATGGTAAAGCTATAAATCATTTTGGTATAACATGCATGAGGAGACACATACCTGTTCACCACGAAGCTTAATGGAGAAGCACATGAATGATACTGGTCAGCAGCCAAAGGCCCCACAGTCCTCCTTTGTCTTGCCTCTCCCTTTCTACTTCTTCCACCACTGCACAAGAATCTCTATCTGACAAGGGATTTGAGAGACACAAATAGAACAAAGATGCAAAGGCCTAGTGCAATATCCAAAGCACTTTATGAAAGGATGAAATAGAGTACATACTCACAAAAGCAAAATTACTAATAGCGTTGTATGTAACCAAGGAACTGGAAGGTATACCAAATGATGGAACTGTTTTGATTCAAATTAATGTCATAATACCAGTTGGCACGTTTCAGGCGACGTGTCCCCTTCTTCAACCTTTTGGTTCCTTGGTTGCGTACAACACTGTTACTACTTTTGCTTTTGTGAGTATGTATCTATTTTTCCTTTAATAAACTGCTGTAAATTATGCACTAGGTGTTTGTGCCCATTGTTCTATTTGTGTCTGTGCAGTTGCAAGATTCCTTGGTCTTACTAGGACTGCATCATCTTCATCATCCAGTCTGAGTTATCACATGGCTATCACGCGTGGAAGTCTGGTTAATCCCTCTGGAGTCCCTTAGCAATATGGTGTCAATATATTTTTCTTTATGTAAGGGTTTGAGAGGCATAGCTTATGGACCATCAAGCAGTAAAGAGGTTCAGCATGGAGTCACACTTAGTAGGGCCAGGTATGTTTACTAACCCCACCCCGCCATCTCTGGCTACATCCTTGACAAGGCAAATATATCTTTCTCAGCTGCTGGAGCAGAATGATGATTCAAAGACAGCTTAGGGAAATTGCTGCCTTTATAGCTGCACCTGATACAGCTAGTGCCTGTCCTTCTCTGAATTTCCAGTTTGTGTTGTTCTATAGTGCCAGGTCCCAAATCTCCATTTTTTCACCTAGAAGGCCATCCCAGCCCTCCACCATGTGGAAGTGTGGAAGGTTATGTCTTCATGTTGCTGGATCTTGTGGTCAGCAGCAGGGTCCCATGACCACAGATACCTGATCCAGCAAGCATGGACAGGAATGTTCAATCTCCTTCATGGCCCGCTGGGCCAATTTGTTGGCAGCTGGGTAGAATGCAGGATTGGGCACACAACTGAAACTGGTGGTGCTGCCCCATGCAGTATAACTCAGTGATGATCACTGCTCAGTCACCTGTACCTTCCCTCATTGGCCTCATTGGCCTTCCCTCATTGTGACACACACAGCTTCCAGATGTTTGCAGAACAGTTGTTCAGTTAGTCCCGGTTTTATTTAAAGTGGCACACACAGTTTCCAGATGTTTGCAGAACAGTAGTTCAGTTTGTCCCAGTTTTAGTTAAAGTGACACACACAGTTTCCAGATGTTTGCAGAACAGTAGTATGGTTTCTCCCGGTTTTAGTTAAAGTGTTACACACAGTTTCCAGATGTTTGCAGAACAGTAGTTCAGTTAGTCCCGGTTTTATTTAAAGTGACACACACAGTTTCCAGATGTTTGCAGAACAGTGATATGGGTTCTCCCGGATTATTTATACTTTTTTGACACAGTTTGAAGATGATTTTAGAACAGTTATATGGCTTCTACCGTTAATTAATACTTTTCAGACCCATTTTGAAGATGGTCCACATCCACCTCCATTTTTTATTGTTTTATGTTTTTATTTTTACAAAAAATGCTTTTAGTTATTTCCCTGTCCCCATTTCTTTGTAGGGCACTTGTCCCACCCTTACCCCCATTTCCTTCCTTTTGCAGACCTCTAGGAATTTCCTGGACTTTTTTACAGCAATTTTCAGAACTTTTGGTAAAATTACCAGAACCCCGGACCCGAACCCGGACTTTTTTTGAAAACAATTACAGTCTGGGTTCGCTCAACTCTAGCTGCCACACTTTTGCAGCTTGTGTGTCTGGGGACAGTAGGCACATTGGGGTGAGCTCTTTAGGGGCAGCCTGAGAGGTCAAGACATCATGCCATTTTATGCCAGGATAAGTCAAGTGTGTATTTATTACACTTCAAGGGGGTGGGTCCTCAAGACACTACCACTTATGCCTATAATCCTCTTGATTCATACAGAAATACAATCCTGCAATACCTGTAGTATCCTCACTTTCCAAAAAGAAAGAGAGAAGGAGGAAGGGGGAAAAAAGGAGGAACTGGGAGCTATTGGTGAAACATTAATGCAAAAACTAGAATAAAAGCCTAACTTAAGCTCACACCATCCTCAATTATACATAGATTTGTAAGACTTGCTGGATCAGTTAAAATTGTATTTATTAGTAAATATTAGAAAAAAAGAGACACATATATACATATACTGGTACCACACAGAACATATCACACACATTAAAAAACCAGATCCAACTCACCAATTGTCCACTGGGACAATTAATACCATATAAACCCACAGGGAGTGGGTATGTGTATATATATATAACTGAAAGAATTATCTTCCCTTAATAAGTCAATATTCAAATTACTCCGGGAAACAAGAATGGGAATTTTAAGAGCCAGTGTTCTTATGGATGACCTGCACTAATATCACTCAGTAAGAGAAGATGAATTGTTGATAGATAGATGTATTGCAAAAGAACCCTTGCGTAAAAGGACAGTGTCCAAGTTAACCACAATTCAATAGAAATTGATGAATAGTTTCTGATTATAAATTCAAGGTACAGTATCTCACAAAAGTGAGTACACCCCTCACATTTTTTTAAATATATTATTATATCTTTTTCTTTGTGACAACACTGAAATAATGACACTTTGCTACAATGTAAAGTAGTGAGTGCACAGCTTGTACAACAGTGTACATTTGCTGTCCCCTCAAAATAACTCAACACACAGCCATTAATGTCTAGACCGCTTGCAACAAAAGTGAGTACACCCTTAAGTGAAAATGTCTAAATTGGGCCTAATTAGCTATTTTCTCTCCCCAGTGTCATGTGACTCGTTAGTGTTACAAGGTCTCAGGTGTGAATGGGGAGCAGGTGTGTTAAATTTGGTGTTATCGCTCTCACTCTCTCATACTGGCCACTGGAGGTTCAACATGGCACCTCATGGCAAAGAACTCTCTGAGGATCTGAAAAAAAGATTTGTTACTCTACATAAAGATGGCCTAGGCTATAAGAAGATTGCCAAGACCCTGAAATGGAGCTGCAGCACGGTGGCCATACAGCGGTTTAACAGGACAAGTTTCACTCAGAACAGGCCTCGCCATGGTTGACCAAAGAAGTTGAATGCACGTGCTCAGCGTCATATCCAGAGGTTGTCTTTGGGAAATAAACAAATGAGTGCTGCCAGCATTGCTGCAGAGGTTGAAGGGGTGTGGGGTAAGCCTGTCCATGCTCGGACCATACGCCGCACACTGCATCAAATTGGTCGGCATGGCTGTCATCCCAGAAGGAAGCCTCTTCTAAAGATGATGCACAAGAAAGCCTGTAAACAGTTTATTGAAAACAAGCAGACTAAGGACATGGATTACTGGAACCATGCCCTGTGGTCTGATGAGACCTAGATAAACTTATTTGGTTCAGATGGTGTCAAGCGTGCGTGGTGGCAACCAGGCGAGGAGTACAAAGACAAGTGTGTCTTGCCTACAGTCAAGCATGATGGGGGGAATGTTATGGTCTGAGGCTGCATGAGTGCTTCCGGCACTGGGGAGCTACAGTTCATTGAGGGAACCATGAATGCCAACATGTACTGTGACATACTGAAGCAGAGTATGATCCCCTCCCTTCGGAGACTGGGCCGCAGGGGAGAATGCCAACATGATAATGAACCCAAACACACATCCAAGACAACCACTGCCTTGCTAAAGAAGCTAAGAGTAAAGGTCCTGGACCGGCCAAGTATGTCTCCAGACCTAAACCCTATTGAGCATCTGTGAGGCATCCTCAAATGGAAGGTGGAGGAGCGCAAGGTATCTAACATCCACCAGCTCCGTGATGTCATCATGGAGGAGTAGAAGAGGAATTCAGTGGCCACTTGTGAAGCTCCGGTGAACTCCATGCCCAAGAGGGTTAGGGCAGTGCTGGAAAATAATGATGGCCACACAAAATATTGACACATTGGGCCCAATTTGGACATTTTTACTTAGGGGTGTACTCACTTTTGTTTCCAGTGATTTAGACATGAATGGCTGTGTGTTGAGTTATTTTGAGGAGACAGCAAATTTATACTGTTATACAAGCTGTACACTCACTAATTTACATTGTATCAAAGTGTAATTTCTTCAGTGTTGTCACATGAAAAGATATAATAAAATATTTACAAAAATGTGAGGGGTGTACTCACTTTTGTGAGATACCGTATATATAAATTGCACAGAGCAAGCTCTACTCAGGGTCAGGAATTCAAAGTCTATGGTGGTCCAGAGGAGGCATATTCCCTAACAAATAAAACATATAAATTGCAGCGCTGAGTGATTAATATAGTAAAAATTACATCATATAGCAAACAAAAGTCCAAAGTCAAGTTGAATGGTGAATGCAAATGTCCTTCAATATATCCAAAGCAAGTAATGACCAAACACCCAGGTGCACCTTCCACCATGAATAGACGAGATATGCTCTTTCCAGATTCCAAGATTCCAAGAATCTGGTAAGAGCATATCTCGTCTATACATGGTGGAAGGTGCACCTGGGTGTTTGGTCATTACTTGCTTTGGATATCTTTGAAGGACATTTGCATTCACCATTCAACTTGACTTTGGACTTTTGTTTGCTATATGATGTGTTCTTTACTATATTAATCACTCAACGTGGCAGTTTATGTTTTATTTGCTTTTGTGCACAATTTGTTCTGTGGTGTTTTTGCCAGTGGCTTTCTTTTCATTATTTTTTTCACTTGCACAATATTAACTCTTTATATTCCCTAGTAAAGATGTTCCACTGTAACCTCACATCAGAGTGGTTGTCTCCAATGGCTGTTAACCGGGAAACACCTCCCTCACACCATAAATTCCATCCAGCTAGTAGCAAATTCTTATTGATTCCGTTTGCAGATAGAGCGATCCTTTAGTCCACAAGTAGGCCATCCAGTGTTGGTCCCATCTTTATATAAAGCTTTCTAATGAGTTCAGGATTGGAGGTGGATTGGTATCCATGCCTGACCGGTTTTGCCGATCACAGTCGGCTGCATCAGAGGCTGAGCTGAAGATACACTTCACTGCAGTGTGTCATCCCTAGCCTACTTATGGACTAAAGGAATGGATTAAAGGATGGCTCTATCTGCAAAGGGAATGGATAAGTATGCTTTACCCACAAATTCACTGACTGTATACCGGCAGAAAGGCTCCCACAGAGAGACACGTACTTTCATGCCAGTAACTGATTGTTTACAAACTTTACATGGACAGCTTACCATTGTTATTTACTACTAGCTGGATGGAATTTATGGTGTTATATGAAATATGAAAAATGTTTTTTTTTTTTTTAATTTTTGCTCTTTTTTTGTTTGTTTAGCAAAAAATAAAAACCCCAGTCGTGATTAAGTACCACCAAAAGAAAGCTCTATTTGTATAAAAAAATGATAAAAATTGAGTTTGGGTACTGTGTTGCATGAGGTCTCAATTGTAATTCAAAGTGTGAGTGGGCTGAAAGCTGAAAATTGGCCTGGTCAGGAAAGGGGTATAAGTGCTTAGTAAGCAAGTGGTTAAGTCGGCTCAAAGAACAACATAAAAAATACACAATTCTTTTAAATAACATGTTTGCAAGTTGCCTCAAAGCCGTATATGGATTTACTGTACAGAATATTATGATTCTCAAGAACAGTGTTACTGACACCATTTTCTGACATTGCATACATTGCATGTCTAACAATTTACTTTTAATAATATACATACAGTAGTTGCTTAGCTTATGTACAGCAGGGTCAACCCAATATGATTGATTTTCCCCCAAAAAATATTGTTGTAGGGGGGTTTTGCAAAATTTTTTTATTGTGTAGCAGTAGTAAGCTTTCATTTTGTGAGTGGAAACAGCAGAGTTATATACACCTTAGAAAGGAACAATATCAACATTATATAAATTGCCAAACAGGGGCAAAACAAGTCACAGAGCAGAGCTTTTTGCGATCTCCCTTTCACCAACACACTGTATTGTGTACAGTACAGTACAATGTTGAACAAAATGTCAACCCAGAGTGCAAAGCAAGAGTGCAAAGCAAGGCTGAGGCAGTTGTTGTGCAGAATAAGAAAACAAATCCCAGTGCCATTTACAGAGACAAAAGCTACATTTTTCACACAGTAGCTGGAGAGCATGGAATCAGTTTGATTGGGGCCTAGGAAAGCAATGTCAGATGGAGAGATTGATCAATTCTTTCCAATAAAACAACTATTAGAAAATTATATTACAAGCACAGCAGCCTCGTGGAGCTCAAGTGTCCATTAAGCAAGCCTATATCAGAGGAGGAGACCAGGCATATTTAATTTGAACAAATACATATTTCAGTTTATTGTGTCACATTCAAGATCATGTACATTCAGCACACCATGTAAGTGTTTTTACTAGGAGAGACTAGGCAAGTTTGATCCTCCTAAAATATAAATTTGAGTGTGTTTTCTCAGAGGCACTAGCCAGAAAAACTGTGCTGATTAGATTGCCAAGATTCCATGTCAGAGGGAGATCTGGCAGACCTGACCTGGGATAAACAAATCGTAATGTCTTTCTTTCTCAGACCATAGACTAAACTATAGAAAAAAAATGATGCATAATCATTTAAGCTTTTTTTACTACACTATTCCACTATTGCAGCGGAATAGAGCAAGCAGATAATATGTAAAAAAGAACATTAAGAGCCATTTTCTAAGTTTAAAAACTGAAAAATAGAACCGTTTTGATGGACACATGTTAAGCATTTATCAGACAGGCTGCAATTTTTTGAAGGAAAAATAAATCAAAGTGCACCTTGAAATTTGTGTCTTCTTTTGGAGACTAAAGATGGATAAACTGTGATTGCTTTGCAGCACAGTTATTAGGCTTTTATGGACATGCCACAATTTATGAGTGTTTGAACATACATTTAGCAACTGTAAAAATAAAAAAATGCCTTTTTTGGGCACTGAATGGAAAATATGTAAATAGCATACAGGTTTGCACCACAGTTAGAAATCCTGTTTGAGCAGGCCACATTTTTTTGGTGATTGAGCAGGCATGTAGCATCCATAAAAAACACTGTCTATTTTGGACAGTGACAATGGAAATAGCATACAGGTTTGCACCACAGCTAGCATTTACTCAAAGACTGAGCAGACATATAGCATCTGTAAAAAAATAATGTATTTTTTTAACATTTCCAAAAGAAAGGGCATACAGGTTTGTGCCACAGCTGCAACACCTGTTTGAACAGGCTGCAATTTCTGAGCAATTGAGCATGCATTTCTCATTCTTAAAAAAAAAACAATGAGTGTCATTTTTTTGAACACTGATGATGGAAATAGAACATAGGTCTGCACCACTCCAAGAAAATATTTTTTTAACAGGCCACAATTTCATAGAGATTGAGTAGGCATTTAGCATCTTTAACAAAAAAAATGTATTTTTTTTTAGACAGAATAGCATACTGGTTTGCACAACAGCTAGAAAGTGTGCATTGATAAATATAAGCTGCATTCCAATGTTCACTTTTTCTAAAGGCTCCTTATTAAGCTATCAGGGACCACCCATCCTTAATACGTTTCACCAATTCTGGCTTTATCAGAAGGATGAAGGATAAAACCCTTTGAAAAAGTGAACATTGGAGTCCAGCTTCTATTCATCAGTGTTCCTTGCTTACAAGCAGAGATAACCTTCCTGGGCATGCACACTGGGCATTTGGTGCAAGCAAAATAGGTTGTTAAAGTTAGTTATAGGAGGCCAATATCAAGCCACATGAAAAAAAAACTTTTCACAGTACTATGTAAAGGTAAATTTAATCAAATTAATATTAATTCATATTTAGTATATAGCTGAATTAAACAGTGTTTTTAAATTCTGCATGGGGATCACCTATTCATTTTTCACTCCAGTCCTTCATATCCTAAGTGCCAAAAAAGTGCATGCATGGGTATGGACATGTCTTGTTAGCCAGAAATAATTTTTGTATCAGTAAAACAGATGTTTGGTATATATATTATTTTTATTATTTGTATGAAAAATTTACTGTACACATACGTACTCATTACAATGTGCCACACTTGTAGCTGAACCCTTATGAGTCTATCAAAATTAATGGACAGAGAGTATTCTTCCTGTGATTCATTTAACTGTGTGTGTTGTAAATAGACCAGCAAGAAATCAAATCACACTTTACTCAAGCTCTTCACGGCATATCAGTAAGCCATTGCAGAAAACTTGCAACAAACTTTAGCACATCACCCACTGGTTGCAAGGGGTAAATATTAACTATAGGAAATGTTTCATAGTCATCTGACTAAAATTAAATAAAATTAAAGATTGTTCAGAAAATAATTTTAATAAAGGGTAAATAATAATCAATAAATATGATTGATTAAAACATGATATATTACTAACTAATGTATATTAAACTAAAGTCTTGGTGGTGTAACAATAGACCACTGCAAACCAAGTCATTTGCTGCTGGGATGAGTATGTTTTACATAATTTTCCAAAGCAAATAATTAGTTTGTACAACTTGTTAATGTAAAAATGAGTCCTAAAATTAATTGTGTATTCTGGAAAAAGAGCATGAGTGCAGCACAGATGAAGTCTCAAATGCAAATTGTTTTTTTTTTCGTAAACCACAATGTAATTGTTTACTTTCTTGTAACGTTTGTTTGATGAGAACTGGTGTGCATAGTCCTCTGTTTATTCTAAATCATATCAAGGCTCAGGGGAGAGTGCCTTTACTGTCTCTGAACTCTAGATAGTAATCTTGTTACATCAATGTTACAGTTACTCCAGGAATAAAACCATGATGAGCGCAATATTCATCTGGTCTGTGTTTCTTTTAATGGGATAACTTGTTCTATTGTTCATACTGTAAGAGAGAAATGATACCATTATGACATGTATAAGTTAAAACATATTTTGCTAACAGGCTTGAATTCCAATTAAATATGTTGGTCAATAAAGAGAACAGAAATGTGGCCACCTACATTGTTTTAGAGCATATTCTCCTTTTAATTGCCTTAATTAACTTAGTTTTTCTAAGGCAGATTTAGGGGCCCGACAATGCAAACTTTAATCCAAACCCCACTGAAGTCAGGACAGTAGGCAAACACTTGAATATACAAAAAAATTAAAGAGTACTTCATTGTGGTTTTTTTTTTTATTGTATCTGCTGCTACCAGCACCATTGTGGTCTGAAGCATATGTCTGCTGTGTATCAGCCATCGTGAAAGTACAAACCACTTGGGTACCATGTGTATGAGGACACTTCACCACACTCTGCACCAGAGAGCTGGGGACAAGTTGTCAACAAAAAGCACATCCTTCTCATACCTCATGGTAGTCACTTTTTGAGGGTGCTGCTAATGTGCTAATTCTCCCCACCTCCCCCTGAAGGGTGCATAGCAGCCATTTTATTTTAAAGAACTGCTAATGTACTCATTTCCTCCTCCTCTTCTGCTAATCCCACAATAGGTGGACGACTGTTAGGATGCTGGTGGTGAGGAGAAAGCATGTGACATTGACATCGAGGAGGAGAGGTTTATCAAAAATAAAAGAAGGCTGCCTGCCAAAACATAGGCAGAGACAGAAATGAAACCTTGATATTCCCTTAACTAATAAGAAAGCTCTAGGACTATACACTATGCAATTGCTTTGCGAGAAAAAAAGTCTGCCCACCCTTACAGAATTCTGTGGGCAAGGGCAAGCATCAGCAAATTGAGGGGGCAAGTCTACAGCCAGGTGAAAGAGCAGGCAGCAGGAAAAAAATAAATGTGTGATCCAACGGCAATGTGCTGCCCATCCCTCCCCAAATCTTTCCTGAACAGCTGCAAATCTATCAGAGAGACTATGGAGAGGCTACAGGGAACTATATTTGTTCACCCTACCAGTGGTAAATGGTGCAGGACATAGTAAAGTGACAGACAAATTTTCTTCTTGTTCAAGTATTTTATTGAAAGATAGTGGTGGTCATATGACCTTGCAAATTAACAGAAGGGGGATCACTCCGTAGAGACAAAGGAAAACGGTAATGTGTGACATGTGAAAAATAACAAGGGAAAAAATATGTGGGTACAGCTATTACAGGAACTGCAACATAACAAATAGTCAATGGTATGGCAGCATAAAAGACAGTATGGAACACAGTTACAACAACTGATTATAATAGGGTCATAAATATTTGGGGGTACTCACATATATCTAATAAATCACTTTAAAGTCCTTTCAAGTATACTTCTGAAGCAAAAAGAGTTGGGCCGGGCTCTTGGATGGGAGACCAGGGGACTGAGAGAACTTGTATGAGTTAAGTGATAGGGCACATATTACCAGGTAGTACAGGGTAGAGGGCAATGAGTCCCTTCAGGAAAAGTGATAAAAAGATTAGTAACAGGAAAGCAGGGAGAAGTGGGGGAAAGGATAGTGGGGAAAGACAGGAAAGGATTAGGGGGGATCACTGGGAGGGGAAGTGGCACCCAGTGAGGTCCAGTGGAGTTAAATTAGTTGCCGTTAGGGAGCGGCCCATTAAGGGAGAAGAAGAGTATTGTCAAAGTCTGATGAGAGAAAATGGTCTACCCAGGGTTGCCAGAGGTGCTTGAATTCAGAGACTGAATCAAGGATCACCACTTCAATTTTAGCATGTATCATTGCTCTGGTGACTCTGCGTTTAGCCTCCAGGATTTGTAAGGTCAGGGATTTCCATGCCTTTGTGATCATCTGCTTCACGGCTGTAGTTACTTGCAGTAGTAATTTGAATTGGAGGCGGGTGTCCTCGGGAGGTTTAATATTTAGTATGGCGGTAGAAGAGGTGGGCTGAAGTGGCGTACCTACCAAGGTTGAGATGATGGAGAATATCTCTTCCCAAAACTTTTGGATGACAGGACAATTCCACAAGATATGGAGATGAGTACCTCTGTCTGTAAAGCCCCTAAAATACGTGGGTGAATTGGATGGGAGGTATTTGGATATCCGAGCAGGGACCAAGTACCAGCATAATAAAACTTTATAGCTAGCTTCTGAAGCTACTATATTTTGTATCAGCTTATGGTCCTTAGGGCATAGCCAGAGCAGGTTGGCGACAGAGAGCGGGTCACAATCAACAGATTCCAGAGCTACCCAGAGGGGGACCTTTTGTGTGGCATGGTATTTGGTAAGTGTAGCCAGTTGGGCTGCCTGATAATACTTAGTGAAGTGTGGTAGACCTAGACCTCCCTGAAGTTTAGGAAGGTGTAGGATCGCTTTAGATACACGGGGTCTAATTTTATCCCATATATAGGTGGATACCCTGCGTTGCAGAATTCTAAGATAGCATGAGGGCACAGGAATAGGTAGGACTCTAAATAGATAAAGAATTTTTGGGAGGATTACCATTTTAACTACCAAAGGTAGGTTGGACCATGATGACATAAGTTTAGTGAGATGAACAAGTATAGGGGATAATTGGCTGAGAAGAGTGCTGAGGGATCTGGTGTTAATTTGATGCCTAAATAGGTAAGATGCCGAGGTGCCCAAGAAAATGGAAGGACTTGTTGCAGCTGTGACTGCATGGAGGGAGGAAGGGAGATATTAAGAACTTTGGCTCTCTGTGGGTTTACTACTAACCCCGAAATGGCTGCGAACTGATTTAAAGTAGAAAGAAGATTAGGGGAGGATGTCAGTGTAGAAGTAAGGAACAGGAGAACATCATATGCAAACAAGCAGAGTTTATGATGATGGCCTCCAACCTCTAGTCCCTTTATATTGGGGTTGTCGCGTATCATTTGGGCAAGTGGTTCAATGGCTAACGTGAACAAGAGGGGGGATAAGGGGCAACCCTTCCTCGTACCACAACCTACAGGGAAGGGGTCCAACTTAAAGTCTGCATATCTAATGTGGGCTGAGGGAGCTGAATAGAGAAAAAAGACCCATCTTAGAAAGTGGGGCCCAAAAAAACATTTTTGTAAGACAAGTTGGAGGTAGGGCCAGGAGAGACTGTCAAAAGCTTTTTTAATGTTTAGTGATAAGAGGCATGTGGGAATACGACGAGAGCGGGCAAAGTGGTCAAAAGAACAGCTCAGCCTGTCTTGAGGGCATGAGTCCAACTTGATCCCTGTGGATAAGGGAAGCAATGATTGGGTTCAAGCGGGAGGAAAGGATCTTAGTAAGTAATTTTTTATCTACAGGGTGGGCCATTTATATGGATACACCTTAATAAAATGGGAATGGTTGGTGATATTAACTTCTTGTTTGTGGCACATTAGTATATGTGAGGGGGGAAACTTTTCAAGTCAGCCATTTTGAATCCAACTTTTGTTTTTTCAATAGGAAGAGGGTCATATGACACATCAAACTTATTGGGAATTTCACAAGAAAAACAATGGTGTGCTTGGTTTTAACTTCATTCTTTCATTAGTTATTTACAAGTTTCTGACCACTTATAAAATGTGTTCAATGTGCTGCCCATTGTGTTGGATTGTCATCAACCCATCTTGAAAAGTTTCCCCCTCACATATACTAATGTGCCACAAACAGGAAGTTAATATCACCAACCATTTCCATTTTATTAAGGTGTATCCATATAAATGGCCCACCCTGTATATTAAGTAAGGAGATAGGGCAGAAATTTGTCCAAGATGAG
Organism: Glandirana rugosa; assembly: GCA_018402905.1. NCBI lineage: Eukaryota > Metazoa > Chordata > Amphibia > Anura > Ranidae > Glandirana > Glandirana rugosa. The sequence goes on from BLSH010431245.1 coordinate 1,721,045, forward strand.
TCATCTGATAGGGGTTTGGGGAACATAGATATAGTGGCTTGGAGGGAGTCAGGGTTGAAGGGGTGACCCTTTAAGATAGAAAGAAAGAAAGAAAGAAAATTTAAAGGCTTCGGATAAGAGTGGGGAAAGGAGGTCAGCGAAGTGTTTATAATAAGCCGCAGTAAGGCCATCGGGGCCTGGGCATTTATTAAGTTTAAGGGTTTTTATCGCATTACAGATTTCGGTTTTGGTTATGGGTTGGTCCAGGTGAGCCTGTTGGGTGGTCGAAATGGTTGGCAGTTTGATGTTGGCAAAGAACTCTGAAGCGTGAGAGTTATCCAAGGGTATGGAGGTTGAGTTGAGAGCTGAAAGATGTTTATGGGAGGTCTGTAAAACTTTCACAGGATTACTAGAGTAAGTATCTGGGGAGATTTTTAAATGTATTGGTTTGTGTGGTCTATCAATGTTACAGAGTGAGAGGGCAAGAAAGGTATCGGGTTTATTCGCTTTAGTATATATTTTATGTCTGGAGCGTCGAAGCGATTTCTCGGCCGACTCAGTCAGAAAAAATGTCCAGTTCTAGTCTTGCTTTATCTAACATTTGTTTGTGTGTTGTTGTAGGGTTGTCCTGAAATGTTGAGTGGGCCTGTAGAAAAGCAGCCTCCGGGTTTTGGAATAGGATTTGGCATGCTTTTTTTCAGTGTGAGGCTAAACTGATTAATGCTACTCGAAGGACCGGTTTGTGGGCTTCCCAGGCGGTGAGTGGAGCAACATTGTCCGTTTTATTAATTGAAATGTAGTGTTTAAGGGCTAACTCTATTTCAAATTTGTGATAGGGATGAGGAAGGAGGGTACTATTTAGGGACCAAGTGTGATCTCGTTGGTTGGGAATAAGAGATTCTAATGAGGAGAGGACCACGTTGTGGCTTAACCACGGGATGGGAATGATCAGGGACGGTATAAGGGAGAGTATGCAATGGAGATTAGAATGTGATCAATACGAGAGAAGGTCTTGTGCGGATGAGAGTAGTAGGTAAATTGCTTCTTAACAGGGTTGTTCTCTTGCCAGGTATCTAGGAGTGAATGCTGGTGTAACAGCTGTTGAAAGGTTAGTTTACATGGGCTAGTAGAGGGATAGAAAGGGGATTTATCTAGAAAGGGGAATAGAACCTGATTGGAGTCGATGCCAATTATTAGCGTACCACGTTTGTGGGTATCTATCACTTGAAATAGGTGGGAGAGGAAAGAGGTCAGGTACGATTGGGGGCATAGTATGAAACTATGGTCACTTCAGTGTCCAAGAGATGGCCCATAAGGATAATATATCTCCCTTCTGGGTCCTTTATCTCTGCTCTGAGTGAGAAAGGGGTAGAGAGATGAAAGGCGATCAGAACTCCTCTACATATGACATCTACAGACAAACTTTCTTTTTTTAGACATCCCTGGTGCAGGACAACCACTTTGTGTGTATCAGCCATTTCTGTAATCTCCTAATTTGATATTTTCCTCTTCTAGTGTGCATAGTGGTAATTTATTTAGGCCTGCTAATTATCCCTTTTCTTCCTCCCGCACACCTACAGATGCACATATCAAACGTTTACCTCTAATGTGGTCTGTTTCTCATGCTCCTCAAGGGTGCTTAGCATCCATTTTTATTAGGTTGCAAATGCACCTTTGTGTGGCCTGTTCTACACCACAGTGCCAGGTCCCTTGTCTCTATCATTTGGACCAAATGGTCCTGAGCCAGCATTATTATTTTGCACAGGAGTTCATCCCTGCCCTCCACCTGCATGGGATATGCAATAAGGCAGCAGGAGGCAGAGGAAGGATACAAGTACAAGGAGTGTTAGGTTGCTGGCAGTAAGGAGGGGGAGTCATTTTTAGGGGAGGCTTAATTTCAGCCCCCTGTAAAACAAGGGGGAAAAGTTTGATGGGATCTTCTGCCACTATCCAAAAGTGGACCCAAAATTACCCACTTTGAGGAAGCAGTGAGAGGCAAGTCTTTGCCGCATTTCATGTTGGTGTCTGGTTTCACAAGACTGCAGGCATATCTGAAGTTCAAGGGCTTATACTGCCTGCCCTCCAACAAGGTGTCTTTGTTTTAATGTTTGTTGCTTACAAAGGCAAAACTGCCCTTTGTTTTCTGCACATCACTGCTTTCCTGGGTGGCAAAGTTAGGTACATCAAGCGCCCACTCTTGTTTCTTCTGTTGTTGCCATAGTTGTCATTAAATAATATCAATCACATATATATCAGTGGCTACACCTGCTCTGTTAAATCAAACACAGGAAGGGACACCAATGCAACTTGTGAGCAACCTTTACAAAATAAGCAAGTCCCGGACCTAGATACCTTGTCCCTATGAAATAATAAAAAAATGGGTTCCTTGCAAAATAAGGCTGCCAGCTCAGACATTGGCCTCCCAGAAAAAATACTACAGGGAATTTCACATTATGGTTGAAAGTAGAGAAAGGAATGCCTCTAATGTTAAAAAAGTGCCATTTCCAAAGTGTTGAGAGAACCAGATTAATGCTTTTTTATTCAAAGTATGCTAAGCCAATGATCTCTGGAAAAAAGGAAGGGCAAAAATGTGACATTTACAACTGCTAGGGGTCAAACTTTGCTCCAGACCCACCCATTTTCCTAAACCAGCAATAATATTTTTTTAATGTAATGGGAGGATAACACTATACCACATGTGGCATATGTGTATTTCATTGGTGTGGGTAAAGGTTCAAATTTCAATGGTCTGTGGTTGGGAGGTGGAGAAAACCTAGCAGGGGAAAGTGGGAAAAGGAAAAGAATAGCGTGGGAAAGAAGACAAGAGAAGATGAGGGATTGCCATATTTCTCAGGACAATATACCCAAATTTACCAGAACCTGGGAAGCATGGCTTGCTTTCAGATCTTCACAAAAATATCTAGATTTGACAAATACCCTTTAGGGTATATGCGATAAACATAACCCCCCACCTTATTAATACTCTTTACACAGCACCGACCCTCCCTTAAGGAGGTCTCTGTGCACTGAAAAGAGCAGCTGGTCACCACCCCCAACCCCCTCTTGCTGAAGTTCCTTCCATTTCTAGTCCCTCCCTCCTCCCCCCTCTCCCCCCTCTTTCCTTTCTCTCTTTTCCTCGCCCTACACTACATATAAAGCTCTTGTCTCATCAGGGGACGAGTCAGTTCCCAAGCCCCCTTCTGAGAGCTCTTGAGCCCTACCAATT